>MU158704.1:791612-923774 GCA_015888305.1 Antheraea pernyi
ATATATATATATATATATATACTAGCTGATCCGTGCAACTTCATCCGCACCAAATAGCTTATTACAGGTTCCAATTTTATTTCTAAACGCGAAAACTTAAAAAACCTAGAACCGATTGTAGCGAAACTTATCGGGTCCAATTGTGACTCCAAATTATCCTATAAATATTGGCAAGAAATGTCTTCCCGATGTCCCCTAGGCCGCTCGTCTGACCGTCACCTCCACGCCCCATTTACTATATAATATATATATCCCTAAATAAAAAGTAATCTAATATACCTTTCTAACAGTGAAATAATTTTCAAAATCTTATTATCAGAGATTACTCCGAACATCCAAACTCACAAATTTCAACTTTTTAATATTGGAGTTTCATAGATATAAACTCTACTATTTTCATGTCGGTCATGGAAGAGTCACTTTATAGATAACTAGCCTCTGCCCGCGACTTCGTACGCGTGGAATAGTTACTTTGGGCTAAAGCTAACGTGCAGCGGAAGCTTTCAAGAGGAATAAAACCCCAATTTTGAAATGCTCTTCATTGATGTTCCGCTCCTATTGGTCTAAGCGTGATAATATATAACCTTCCTCGATAAATGAGCTATATAGCACTGTAAGAATTTTTCAAATTGGACCAGTCGTTTCTGAGATTACCCCCTACAACGTCACAAACTTTACCTCTTTATAATATTATTAGTATAGATGGCTTACCAGGAATGTTATCCTAAATGGAAGCATAAGATTTGCCTTTAATTTGATAGGATACAATCTAGTTTGAGTTCCATGACAGAAACAAATGAGTCTTGTTTGGGGAGGATAAATCCTGAACATAGATATTATAGTGGTCAAAATATCCAGTCTGGATAGCTTCTTTAGCGATAAGATCAATAGCTTCATTACCCTGGATCCCACTATGTCCTCGTATCCATGCCAGAACTACATAAATTTCTAAACAATGTTATTGATACAAATGGAATTAATTAATTGTGATAACTACTGTTTCATTGAAATAAGTCAAACATGTGAAAACAATATCAAATGCAGCGTAAAATGTTTCAATAATAAGAAAAAGCCGTTTCTTTCTATAACGGTAACAATTTCATTGATAAAAAAAAAACATTTATATGCACATATATAGATTATTTGAACTAGGAACCATCTCTGGTGTCCCCAGGATACCCTACAAAATTATTATCACAATCTGATCAGTAGTTTCGGCATGCACAGAGGACAAACATACAAACATTGATTTTTATACATAAAAAAACATTAATAATATACGAAACTTATCTAAAATAAAATCGGAATGTCTTGTAACCAAATTAAGCTGCCTAAATATTACGTAGATGATTCCACAAGTTCTCTATATGTACCCATTTTGAGTTGAACGTACACGTTATTTGTAGATACAAAACCGAAAGAAATAAAACGGCGATGTTTCAATTTAAAAGAGTCGTGAACAATGGGTAATAAAAATTTTCACATCGGGCACAGAATAGAGCAAAGTATCATCAGTAGTGAGTGTCATAGTTAAGGCTGCCAGTATACCTATTTATAGGTTTATTATATGAATATATCATGCGTAGTTATCATGATACAAGATATGTTTAATTCGGAATTAGACGGCCTTGTGTAAGATTGTTTCCCAAAATCATTTACTACCGTTGTTGTGTGCTGGATTTATATTATTCATTTTTATTTCCATCGATGACTTTAAGGCTCTGGTATTTAATTAATTCTGTTAGAGCTCCTTTATACCACGATGTAATTCTAATTGGATATTTTTAGTATTGACTTCACATTTATCCTAAATTACTCTTGCTATCAGTAGTTCAGTGAAACTGTTAGGGCCTGACGCCAATCGGGTACTAACTTAATTAGTTTGTAAAAACTTTAGCCAACATATCGTTTCTATACATACACGGATTTCGCGTAACATAGGAATAGATTTTTTGTTTACTTTTTCAGTAATATATCATCATAATATATCATCAGGATATACTACTAACACTGTTAGGTATATTAGCTTTTTATTAATCCGATAGTTTTTAATTCTGTTCCCGTAATGTGGTTGTGAATGAATATCACGCGAACAGTGAAACAGACCTTTAGGTGTTATTGTTGCGTCTGCCAAATGTGTATAGGTAAATATTGATTTTCAGAGTTACTTACAGCCAGAATAATACAAGCTGTACCTCAGAAATAGAATAGATTAAAATTAACCTTTTTACTATGAACGAATTAATTCGCGCGGCTTCGTCCTCTTGAGAATGTTTATGCTTTTTTACGGAATCTACGTGTTTTATCTGTAATAATTGTAGATTGTTTATTCAAAATCAAAAATACTCTATTCAGTTCAGGCCCTAAGAAGGCGCTTATGAATGTCAAAACTACCACCGGTCTGGAAAACAACCCAGAGAAGGAACCGACAAGAAACTCGATCTAGGTTATGTTTATAACATAAATATATATTTGAAATACGTTACAATCGTTTTAGCGGATGCACAGAGAGGAGTCAATTCCAGACATCACCATCGTTCACTTATTGATCCCCTCTATAATAGCCTTTTGACACTAAAATTCGTTTAACATGGCGCTTAATCCCGCAGTACGGCAAATCGTATTGCTTTGGGACTTTGTTGTAAAACTTAACACTATTACTTCAAAAACTGTTACTGGTTTTACTGGGTCTGAAACACGGTACAAACAGTTTGTTACAGTTTCAAGTATCTAGATTATGTCGGTCTATTACGCAATTCAGCTTTTGAAAGTTTTTGAGGACAAGAATGACAATACATATTTATCAAGAATGTATTGGCAGGGTTGAGTTACGATACCAAATTTCTGAAACTTGGTCTATAATTATTTCCGAGGTTCCATATTGCGCGAACTGCCCGCTTTTATAATAAAAATATGGTGTCTACCTCAGCTGTACAGCAAAATACCATAAGACATTAAGAGTAATCTAACAGTGGTAATATCTGTTAGCTAGCGAATCTTACGTACTGCGCATGCAGTAGAACTTAATCTGCTCGACATTTTTTTAATGTGAGGATTCTTTAATATTTAATATCGTAATTTAGAATCAAGTGTGTTATCCAAGAATACAGTATTGTCAACTAACCCAACTAAAATCCCATTGATTTTGATTCTACTATCAACCCGTGGAACAATTAGGCAAAGAAAATCGCATACATTTCGTTTTATCTACATTTAGTAATAAATTATTTAATGCAAATCGGTGACAAAATTCATTTAAAGTATTATTGAGATGCCTAACCTCGGAAGTTATCCTTTTTATTTTAAACTAGCGGGCACGGCAGACGGTGGCCCGGCCTGATTATTAAAAAATCTTTGAAAAATTATATATCAAAACGTTCCTCATGAATCACTCTACCCACTGGTGAAATCCGTATGAAAATCCGTTCAGTAATTTTTGAGTTTATCGCGAACAGACAGACAGACGCGGCAGGTGACTTTGTTTTATACGGCCCTAAAATAGAGCCCTGTGGGACGGCAATGCGCACAAACGATCCCACGGAGGTTACTACATGTATGGTAACTTTCTGACAATGATTTTTTAAATAAGAGACTTGAAGGTCGAGTGAAGATCTACACTCACCATAGTGTTTTGATTAAATAGATCGCAGAAAATATTAATTGCTTTCTGCAAATCCTCTCAGGCCCCCAATATATGACTTAATTGGTTCATAAATTATTTTTTAATTGTATTGTTTTCATTATTACACCATGGAAAAACGTAATTATATTATAGCCGAAATACTATTACACCATATGCCAGTAAAAACCTCAAAAAATCGGATAAAAGAAACTTTAATTTTGTTTACGTATATGTATCGATTATGATAGACTAGCGGGCACGGCAGACGTTGTCCCGCCCTGATTATAAAACAATCATTGACAAATTATATACAAAAATGTTCCTTATGAATCACTTTATAAACTGGTGAAAACCGCATGAAGATCCGTTTAATAGTTTTTGTGTTTATCGCGAACAGACAGACAGACAGACGCGGTAGGGGACTTTGTTTTATACGTTTGTAATGATTTCAAATATTATCAAATGTTCTGTTCAATTTTGATTTGTTCAGATTCCGTTACGTAGTCTTTCTAATCAAATCTGTGCTCTTTAGGATATTCTTTGCCCGATGTGAGATATAAACAAGCTGTTAATATTATAATACAGGATTATATTTCTTCTTTTATCTACTACAATTACTCTGATGAAACAGTTTATACTTATGTGCCGCTATAGACGTAAAATACGAGTACAGAGGACTCATATCAAAATTTTGCTATAGAGACTATATTAAAACTAATGAACTTATCGTCATAGGACTATGCCCGTTCTATGTGGAATATTTCATAAATGGTTCTAGGCTACTTATTAGTTTTGATTGGCACTTTGCTGTTTTTTAGTGCCCAACAAAGCGGGATTAATACTTTTTCAGTTTTACCTATGTTATAATATACTAGAACTCTTGGGTATGTTTGCATATGTCTAGGATCTAGATCTATCAATTTAAGTTATGCATTGTCAGTCAGTGTTTTAGCCTTTTATTAAGTAGGTAAAGTATGATTTTTATCGAAGTTTTAAGTGTACGTGTGTACATAAGTCTTTTATGTTGACGCTCAAAGGATTGTTGCGATATTCTCAGTGTATTCGTAAGCTTTATAACGTGAAAGTTCGCTGAGAATCGAAGGAAAACCAGAATAATAAATTCAAAGGCTAACCCTAAATATATTAGGAAGGTCTCGGAGAGACATTAATATAATTTGCGACGTGCGCGTGACGTGAGTCTGTTACGTGTATTCTAAATTAACTTTGTAGTCAATTAATTTGTAACAGCTTTGTTTACAAATAGAAAAACATCGATAATCACATGCATTTCAAAAAGTTTAATCGGTGTATGGTCGGTAATATTTTATATTGAATATCGCCATACTCCCGCGTGTTTTTCGGTATGTTTAGAGGGAAACATAGCTCATGTCCTTTTCTCCAGCTACTTCTACGACATACTTCATTGCGATCGGTTGATTAATTTGTTCGTGAAATGGTAACAAACAGGTTACTTTTGCAATCACAAAAAGTTACTTTTGTAACCACAATATTAGAATAGATTAACTTGATTGAATTGAAAAGATTAATATTCAAGGCTTTTTCTTGATTTTAAAATAAATATATTGTGTAACTTGGAAAAAAGATGAAGTTATAAGTTTTTATAGGATTCTGGTAAGACATGTTAACAGTTTTCAGTTAGGGATTGAATGACGAACAAAAGTTAAATTAAACCACATACGAGACTTCTCAAATACCACATCGACACAAACTTTTACAAACTGCGATTACTGCAGCTTGCTTAAGCAATTGTCATTTTTATTTGGCTCTTCGAGTGTCGTGGAGTAGGTTTCGCTATATACCGATATGTGTATTTTAAGGACAGGCCCATTTTTATCTATATACTATTGCCAATTTTGCTCACGTCTTTATTTAACATTAGGTGTGATTGTGGCCAAACGTTATGTAAACAATATTAAAAGCTTTAAACTACTGTAGCATTCTATAGAACTGGCATCAGATATTTCTATTTTTTGCACCAATTGAAAGATGTTCTCAAGGGCAATTACTTACAAAACCATATAGTGAAATCATGGCCGTTGTGTGAGCATTTTAAGGAGTTCAAATCTTTTTTTATTTGTTCTTCGGTCTTGCTAAGTGTATTTTGACTTAAGACTTAATCTATAACACTTAAATAATTTTAATGTCATTTTTAAAAGTAAAGCATTAGCATCATTTTTTAATGACTAGGATAACGTTCAAAGGGCCTTTAACATAGTAACATTCTTTGTAAATTTTTTAGAAAAAAATAATTACTCGGTCTAAATATTAAAATAATAATATTATTAATTTAATATTTAACAGAAGTAACACACATTATGATATACACATCATCCTATAATATGTTTACTTCGTATACGTAGTATCTTTTACAGTGATAAGGCTGTGTTTATTATGTTTTCAATTATAATGCACTGTGTTTTATATGCAATGAATCTGCTGCTTTATTCTTCTTATATAAAACTTTGTTACTTACAAAGGTAGTTGTTTTTCCTCAAGTATTGCGTCTTTGTATATCTTATGATAAAACTCGACTCGAATTATATTTTGCATCGTGTATAATCTTACTGTTTATAAACGAATAAGAATCTTTCTTATTTTCGATGTGGATATTTTAAGACTGAACGTTTTTATTATGTTAATGTTCCAGATCAGAGCGATCCAAGGTACGAGTGTCATTTTATCAAGGGGCACGGCCTCAGTGCTTGTCCCCTCCACCTCCAGCGTCGCAGCCGGGAAATCACGTACTATACGAGGCTCTGCTTTCAGCCGCCGCTCACGCCGACATGGCGGACCAAACAATGTATAATAGACAGATCAGGTGAGTACTTCAAGTCACGTTAATTATTTCTTTAATTCCAGTAAAAGTATAAGTTCTTTGAAAATTATCCGATGAATGATTTAAAAGAGATTTCATACTTTGTATATATCCTTAAAAAATCGTTTTGTAAAATCCGTGGGTTGTTAATGCTTTACTCAACACGACGTTCGTTGCTGACACATCCCACGGATTTCTGTCAATTCCAGGGGAAGTAGTTAATGTATTATACAATTGTTTTTTATTCTAAACTAACGGAGAAATGTTTATCAAAATTACATGTAACATTAAAATATCCAATAAACTTTTCGTCTATCGTTTTCTGAGATTAAAAGTGCCTAAATATCTCAATATTTCTACTGAGTATTCTGATAACTGGAATACGTAGATAAATATCTACTTTAATAACGTCAATTTCGGTTTCATTACATAGTATAAAACAAAGTCCCCTACCGCGTCTGTCTGTATGTCTGTTCGCGATAAACTCAAAAACTACAGAACGGATCTTCATGCGGTATTCACCAGTGCATAAAGTGATTCATGAGGAACATTTTAGTATATAATTTGTCAAGGATTGTTTTTAATCAGGGCGAGACAACGTCTGCCGAGCCCGCTAGTATATAATAATACCAAATCGCCGTTGCTTTTGTACGCCTTAATTTAACATAACACTTAAAAATATTAAATGTTGTTATAGTCTATAATCATCAGCCAAAGTTTTGTAGTTTTTATGGAAGGAATTTTCAGAATCGGATCAATACTTCTAGGGATTACCTCCTACAAAGATATTCAAAATCGCTACGACTTTTTCATAATAATGTAGTTAACTCACAGTATTAAAACATTATTTAAAAAAGTATGGCATTTCGCATTGAATTTCGATAATGAGACATACAAAAGAAGGCACGGTGTATTGTAGCTTAGTCATAGAATCACTTCAGGCGGACAAAACTATTTCTTCGAGCGTTAATGTATTGAACGGTGCATTTGTGGGAGTGTTCAGTGTTCACAGTCTATTTTCAGACTGCACGTAAAATCCGTATCAGTCATTATCACATGTTAGATACAAACGTATGTAAGCTCGCCAAAAAATTTGTATAGATATTTCATACACGCCGATAAACGTTTTAGTAATTTTTCTAACCAAATAAGTGTATAGAGTATTGAAGTTATCGTTGTATAATTTATATATATGTTATGTTTGTAGATTCTATTCCATCTATTGTGTATACAAAACAGTGATGTCATCTCACACGTGTTCTTGAGATCATGTACGCGGTTATTTTATTTAGAGTTACATACCTCTGCACTTACGTAACATCATCATGTGTCATTTATATATTTTTATTTATTTTCTACTTGGTTACAATTGATCTCCAGGCGACCTCTTCGTTCAGAATTCCTTATCTTGACAGGAGTTACTACACTCTGTGTCTTCATTAGGTCAAGAGTGAAAAGGTCACTCCTTCCGATATCATATATATTACCGATACCGATGTATTGTAGGTGGTAGAGCCACGCTGTATCTATTAGTAGTTTCAGCATGAATGGGTCGGCTCGCCCGGGGTAGTACCACCGTCTCATAGAAAACCGACGTGAAGTAACAGTGCTCGCATTGTTGCGTTTCGTTCTGTCAGTAAGAGCGCCGGAGGCGCACCTCCCTTTCTCACTTTCCCTTTCCGTTCCCCCTTTCCCTATCCCAATCCCCTCCCTCATACACAGGCTGGCAACGCACTTGCGACTCCCTTGGTGTTGCAAGTGTCTATAGACGGTGGTGATCACTTAACATCATGTGGCTGTTTGTTTGCCTGCTTTTGACATTAAAAAAAAATCATATAATGAAGTGAAAAGACTTTCGAGTATGTAATAAATAAAATAGGCGAACGATTTATCATCTATACTTCTATGCTAATATTATAAAGAGGTAGTTTGTGACGTTGTAGGGGGTAATCTCAGAACCTACTGGTCCGATTTGAAATATGCTTTTAGTGTTATGTGGCTCATTTATCGAGCAAGGTTATAGGCTATATATCATTACGCTAAGATTAATAGGAGCGGAGCATCAATGAAGAATGTTTCAAAATCGGGGATTTTTTTCCTCTTGAGAGCTTCCGCTGCGTGTTTTGGGCTACCAAAGTAACTCCGCGCGGACGAAGTCGCGGGCAGAGGCTAGTTTTCAAATCAAGTTACGTTGTTTGAGTTACGTTTGTTGAATTACACATCAATACGTAGATAATAACGAATGCAAGCCCTATCATAAATATCCAATATTATTATCAATGAAATCAAACTTTTGAACGGTAGCGTCTCGATACATTTATTATATACATATATTCGATATATGTCTATCGAATTTTTGTAGCCTTAAATGTCGTAGACCGATAACCTTATCTAACAATCGTGGGTTTTGAGAAGGTGGTCACTCTCGTTGTACGTGACTTTTACTTGACTGTGCAAAGGAGGGTTAAAGTTTTTCGTATGTTTATATTTATGTATGTATATTTGATGAAAGTAAACATATAAGATGCTTTGAGGCCCTTCTTAATTGTGGGCAATATCTTTATATATAAATTTCTTCTGTACGTGTGTATGTCACTGAACTTCTCCTAAACGGCTGGACCGATTTTGAAGTTGTTTTTTGTGCGTGTTCGAGTGGATCCGAGAATGGTTTAGATTCACAATTGGACCCGGTAGGTGGTGCTGCGGTTGATTTTTTTTATCAAGGCTGGACAACGTCCGCCGAGACCGCTAGTAGTATAATAATAATGTATGATATTCATAAATCAAGCTTTTTCTTCTGCCTGTTTTATGTATTAATAATTACTTTTTCAAAATATATGTAGGAATTACTCAACAATTTCTAAACATGTGAAAATAATTATTCTGTTTAAAATTCGATTTATGCGTAGTTCGTTCTTTAGTGACCATAACTTAAGTATCCGTACATCATTTGTTTCTTAAGAAAGTATACAAATTGATTTGCCGTTTCCATTTGATAATGTAAATTTTAGTACTCACGTTAGTGCTTAGACTACTTTTTTTATTTTATGTTATAAAGTAGTGGACAGGCATGCAGTTTACCTGAATTAAAGTGGTCATTGCAGCCTACACAAAGGTATATCCGATCTTAAAAGAAACCTCAGTCTTGATTATAATTGGTTCGTCTAACGACTGAGATTGAAGGGTTCATGTCCCAGTACGTTTTACCGGCTTTGACCCGCCCTACGAACCCGAACACAGCAGTATGTTTATAATGCTTTGTTAAGGCAGTTCTAGATACAGTGGTGTAATGTTTCTGAAGCCGTATCTTTGCTATAATTGTTAAGTATTCGAATTAAAATATGTTCCTAACATGTTAACAATTTATAATAGTAAAGTCGCGAATGCAATCAATGTGACCTTCTACTATTTGAGTTGTTGATGTATTGTTGTAGTTAATTGATTCGACCACTCCTCATCTTCGCCTATTTAATTTTAACGATGCGTGCAATTCCTGGTAGACATAGTTGAATATACAGGAATTCAATAATTACCTAGTCCTTACTAATATTGTAAATGCGATAGAGAGTTTGTTTGTTTGTTACTTTTACACGCTTTTAACTACTTCACCAATCGTCATGAAATTTTGCATACACATTGTTTGGGGTACAGGAAAAGACATAAGTTTTTTTCATCTAGAAAAATATCTGTGCAGGAAGGATAGGTCGCATCTACATTAACGCGAGCGAGGCCACGAGCAAAAGCTAGTTCTATATATCTATACTAATACTAATAATATTATACTCATTATCATTACATAGTATAAAACAAATTCTCAAACCGCGTCTGTCTGTCTGTCTGTTTGCGATAAACTCAAAAACTACTGAACGGATTTTCATGCGGTTTTCACCGGTAGACAAAGTGATTAATGAGGAACGTTTTAGTATATAATTTATCAAGGTTTTTTTTATAATTATGGCGGGACAACGTATGCCGGGCCCGCTAGTTATAATATATAATATTATAAAGAGGTAGAGTTTGTGAATTTGTGACGTTGTAGGACGTAATCTCGGGAACTACTTGTCCGATTTGAAAAATTCTTTCAGTGTTATATAGCTCATTTATCGAGGAAGGTTATAGGCTATACCGTCACGTTAAGACCAATAGGAGCGGATCACCAATGAAGAATGTTTCAAAATGTGTATTTTTTTTCCTCGTGGGAGCTTCCGCTGTGTGTTAGCGTTAACCCAAAGTAGTGATTCCACGCGGACGAAGTCGCGGTTAAAGGCTAGTAATATTATAAAGAGGTAAAGTTTGTGAGGTTGTAGGGGGCAATATCTGGATCTACTAAACCGATTTTGAAGATTCGGTTACCAATAGAAAGCGACGTTATTTGTGAGTGTCATAGTCATAGTAGTCCGGTGAAGCTGTAAAGACCTTGCCAGGTCAATAGCATAGTCAGTTCGAAAAAAAAAAAAAAATGTGAGTGTCATAGGCTATACATTAACCCGAAAAATGAAAATACATTTTTTGTGGTAGCCGGATTTGCAAAGTAAGTCGGAGAACAAACGGTCGAACGAAAAGGTTTCTTATAAACGCTGTCTTAACGATGAGAGATATATGATTGTATTCTAGAAAAAAATTGTAGAGCTTGATAAAGGAAAATTGTTTACCGCCCAACGAAGTGGGCACGGGTCAGCTAGTGATTAAATACAAGCACAAATTATCTAATTATACTTATATAATACTCTCCTTGTGGCCCTCGCTTGGTAATTATTTGAAAAATATGAATGTAACTATTTTTTTATGTAGATAAATGTGTATTATATAGAACTTTACGTTAAATCTTTAACATACATCGTCCGTAGATATACTTTTTACGATTTATCCTGCGTAAGACACAAAATCTCGTAATGTCCGTGAATAACTTTCTTAACACTAAAGATTTTTGTTTTATTCTGTCACATCATCTATTATTTAATGTAAATTTTTGATTCCGCTAAGCTTTAGCCAATATATTAAGTTAAGTTATTATAGTTTAATAAGCAGAATTGAAGTGAATTTATAGAGACCTCGAATTCCCCTTAGAAACTGTCACTAGAGAGTAGCTACTATTAATAAAACTAGCATTGAATGAAACTAGAATGGACAAGGTAAATAAAAGTAAGAAACGTAATAATTTCGATTTAAAACTGTAACCCAGAAACGAAAGCAACTGAAAAGACAGTAAAGTAAACGGGTACAACATAACATAACTTGAAGAGACATGTATAGATAGAAGTTACTAGTGATGGATTGTCTGTATCTCGGTAGTCGCCGTTATTTTTTGTATTATACTGTGCTTACTATAAGTTAAAGTGCCGCCACTACTGTAATAATATAAAAAATGTTAGAAATACAATAGAATATTCAAGCATACTAGTAGTGTTCTCGCGCTGATCGTATTTCGATCATAATCATTATTGGAAATTGCCCTAAAATAAATAAATGACATGATTAAATACACAGATCAAAAAAGTCTAAGCAACATGCGTGATATTACAATTTTTTCATTAATTAATTTCTAAGTATTTACTCAAACAAAGTGCGTAGGTAAATAAACTTTTTTGTTATTGATGACATACTGGCTGGTTGTAAAAAAAAAATTATGTTTTGTTTTTTCATAAAATTCAAATGACTGCGAATTTGTTTGAATTTAAGTGAGTTTTAATTGCTACGATTAGTCTTGATTTTATAATTTTACCAACCATTTAAATAAAGTTAGCAACAAAATTAAATTGTTAGATATTCTTTACGTCATGAAGCGACGTCATTTGATGGCAGATGAAATGCAAAGAGCTGTAGGGATGTTGCAAGCTGGAAGTAATCAATCTCAGTTATCTCGACATTTTGGCATTCATAGAAGTGTTATTTGTCGTCTTTGGCAGCGCTACAATAATACAGGAGAACCCGCTGAACAGCACCCAGGCCGTAAAAGGAGTACAACCACTCGGCAAGACCGGTACATACAACTGACTGCAAGACGCCAGCCGATGTTAACCGCTCGAGAGATAAGTTTGAGGCTACAAATTTCAAGTGGTGTTGATGTAAGTCCTCAAACTGTGCGAAATCGACTGCATGAGTACGGCCTACGAGCTCGATGCCCAATCAGGTGCCCACCGATACGTCACGGGAATAGGGATGGTGTAGAGAACGCATAACATGGACCCAGGAACAATGGGATAAAATTATGTTTTCCGATGAGTCGCGATTCGGGTTTAAGCCTGATACAAGAAGGGTGCGAGTGTATCGTCGGCCCGGAAATACTGAAAGGCTCAGGTGCGTTCAGGAAGTTCATCCATACAGCGGCTCAACAGTTATGTTATGGGCGGGTATTATGAAGAACAGGCGAACTGAGCTCGTTTTTGTAAATGGAAACATGAATGCTGAAAATTACATTGAGGATATTCTCAGACCTTATGTCTACCCATTTGCACAAACCTTTGGCTCCGATTTTAGGTTAATGCATGACAATGCGCGTTCACATACAGCTCGGCGAACCAGTGAATACTTTGCAACGGAGAACATCCGGGTATTGCCCTGGCCTGCACAATCGCCAGATCTCAACCCCATCGAGCACGCATGGGACATGCTCCAGAGACGTGTTTTGAAGGACTTGGATGGAGCGACAACAACCCAACAGCTGAAGGATTTGCTACAATTCCATTGGGAGCGAATACCGCAAGATGACATAAACAGTCTCATTAATTCAATGAATAATCGTTGCTGTCAAGTTCTGAATAGCAGAGGAGCCCATACTTTGTATTAAATTGTTCTATTCTTTCACAATAAATACATTTTCTTTAGAAATTTCATTTAGTAAAAAAAAAGTTTAGTTTCTTATGTATCTTAGTTTCTACAGTATATTCTAATATTGTTCATTTCTGTTATTAAAAGAACTTATAAAGTTAACAGTTGTTATTTTTACATCATAGAACCCTAAAGATATTATTTTAAAAAGAAAATACTACGTTATAATGTGAAGAACCATCCTAAAATTTAAATTAGTACATGTTGCTTAGACTTTTTTGATGAGTGTAGTTAAGAAATATATTTGAATTTTAAATTTAAATTAATTTATACGTATACCTTGTTATATGTATATGCTATTCCCAATGTAGGGAAAGGAAAAAGTTATTATTTTTTTATTGATAACATTAAATAACACGTTAATATCTACTAAACAAAACAGTCTTTCTCTCTCAGACTCTCATGATAGAGCTAGAAGGATTAGGAAACAATGGGGCTAATATGTTCTGTGGAATAAAAGCCCCTACATTATTTTATTTTTTTAAAGTAGGGAAAATCGTATTGTTTACTAGTTTGCGTTTACTGATACATTTTGCTCCATTGGTTTAGTTTTAATTTTAATTTTTTATTAAATAAATTAATTAAAGCTATGATTCTGAAGATTTTAGTATTGTCGTCGGCCATGTTTGCTATTATCTTTTTTTATTAAAAGAAATCAAGTATAATTTTGCTACTGCTTTAATTAACTGTACTGTTTTTTTACGTGTTTTTACTATTCTAAAGAAACTACGTGATTTGTCTGCACTAAGAATAGGCTGTTATTTATTTGTTTTTCTCTAATTTTTTATTACTTCTTAAACCTTACGAAAAACCAATATCTGCCAAGTGATACGTATTCTAACAGACTCTAAAATGTCATTATAGTTATTAGAATAATTCAAGTTTTTTGGTATTCCTACAGTACTGAGAGTGGATGGGACAACCCGTTTCGTCCGGATGGCGATTTAAGCCGTGAGGCTGATGAAATCGTTTCTTTGATCAAGGGCGGCAAACCCATCACTCCAACGCCGACTGCAGCGCCGCAGCTACCTGTCTGTGAGGAAAAGGAAGAAAAAGAGCAAGCGAACAATGTCACCGTAAGTATTTTTTATTTTGCATAATTACCAGTGATCACCTTATTCAGATGCATTCAATTTCTTTTGATTATATAGGAACTTTGTGTTATGGAGTAGCGAATAACCTATACACGGTACACCTATTAAGAGACCGGTATATTTTTAACACTAGAAATAATCACAAATTTAATTATTACGTATTAAGTGATTAAGTAATACCAACACATTTTTTTAAATAATAATGTTAGGCTCTCAAAATAAGACTTCTTCAAGGTACACGATTTGTCAGACACTAAATTTACGAACCATGTCAAGTAAGTTTTGATGATAAAATATTATTATAGGGTGAATCATTATGTAACTATAGTGATATTTGGAATTAACACCCATAATGTACATCAGTTAAAAACGACTGAGCCAAAAATGAGTTGTTCTGGAATTGTTAGAATTCTTCGTGTGTTAGTTGCCATGTTGCCAAACACACTCGAACATAGCAGTGTCGTATAGATTATGAAATTTCGGAACCGTAAATAGACTTATGGTTAGCTGAAGATATCAATTCTACATTGGATATTCCTCGATTATGGTACGGATATATGATGTTTAATTATTTTATTTAGAACTAGTTTCTGTCCGCGACTTCGCCCACGTGGAATAGTTACTTCATTGGTGTTCCGCTCCTATTGATGTTAGCGTAATGATATATAGCCTTTCTTCATAAATAAGCTATCTAATATTGAAATATATTTTCAACCTGAACCAGAAGTTCCTGATTAGCACGTTCAACCAAACGAATAAACATATAGGCTTTATAATATTAGTATACTTGTAGATTACTACTTTATTCTCGTAATTACCTCGAGCCGTCATTCAAATTAAAATAACTTTTGATAGAGTGGACCGATTTTAATGAAACAAATACTAAATCACTCTCGAGGATATGCTTTATGGTTTTGTTGTGAACCCAGTACTTTGGCAGTGATGCATTTTCATACAAACAGACAGACAAACATTTCTAAAAATTATTGAAATGTATTCTATTTTTATTCCTACACATCCCACACCTGCAACATTTTCTTTTCACGAAAATCGTAGAAATACAGAAACGTTACATATACATGTTTATTATATGTATAGAAGAAAAGATATTAGAGATAAGCAACGGGCTAATTAATGTATGAACAGTACTAAAATTGAAGTATTATTTCTAACACTAGTTTAATAGCTTTATGATCGCCGACGTGACATGCTACGTTACGTTTCTGAATGAGGTATATGTAATTTTGATCGTTCATATAACATGTTTGATTTTTTTAAGATTTTCAGTTTTTATACATTGAGAAGGTAGTTCAAATTCTTCCGTCCATAAGGTTTATATTTTAGTTTTTTTTATGATTTCTATATTTTATATATACAAAATTTGAAGACCTTCAATTATCATTAAATATTATAAAACAAAATCCTCTGCCACAACTGTCCGTCTGTGTTCGCGATAAACTCAGAAACTACTGAACGGATTTTCATGTGGTTTTCACCAGTAGATAAAGTAATTCACTAGGAAGATGTAGGTATATATTTTGTCAAGGTTTTTTTTTATTATCAGGGTGGGACAACGTCCGCAGTGCCCGCTAGTAACGTATTATATTAGGAACTGCTAAGATTGCTTAGTACAATCGCTAAGTGAAATGTAGCGACACATATATTTAAGACATATGTTAATTATTTATAGGCAAGCTCTCCATCTTCGCCTCAGACGAAAGCAGCAAGTCCAGTGCAGCAAAATGCCCCTTCGAAAGCGATGAATGGGACAAAGAACGGTGCAGCGATGCCGGAGACCCGTTCGGGGCAAGTCGAGGTGCAGCGTTCGCCGCCACAAGAGCCACAGCAGCCGGAACACGTCACCATCAAGAAGAAGCCCAAGTGCAAATGTTGCGCCATACAGTAAATCCGATTCACCCACTATAATTTCTTTTGCGCTTCGAACCAGTAATACGCTATGCTTTCTACGACGGCATATCTTCAACTTTGGTGTTTACTCGGTGCTAAGTAATTCAATCTCACCTATATTACGTGAAAAGGAAAAAAAATATTTCTTATAATCTGGAATTCCTATGTGTTCATTATACTCTATTTACGAGATGCATCGCAAGTCTTATTTACACATGTATCTTCGTGTAATCTATATACCTACTGTATCACGGCGTTTGAAGTATTGTTGTGGCAGTTTTCATTTATATGTGTTATTATTATCGTAAGGATGTTTTTGATAATAATTTTATGTGCTAGATTTTATCACATTTCGTTTAAGGTACAAACACGATTGTATTTGTTGCTTAGTTAGTCTAAAAGGAATTATGTTTTCACATGTTTTGTTTTGTTACAGGCTATATAAATATTTTCAGATTTCTTAAGCGAAACACGCGTTTATTTTATCAAAAAAAAATTTAAGAGAATCTCAGATAAATAACAGATGCTTGTTTGAAAGAGATAAGCATGTACGATCATAAACACACGAAAACAAATTTATATACAAGAGAGAGTTGTTATAATTTAATATTTTGCGTTTACTTGACACCATTCTATATAACTTTACAATTTGAAGTGTGTAAAATAATACGTATTTCTAAAATATGTATAAATAATTTTAACGCAGAATGTGCTGGATATAAATATATAAGAATGGCGCCATACGATCAGTGCTCCCAAGTAAAGGAAACTGCCATGTATTTGAGAATTATTAAGAGATTAAGCAATATTCATTTGCCCACCCAGACCTAACTACTTAGTAATCTAATTCTGGTACCCGTTAGCTATTTTTATGACCACATAATGAAGAAATCGAAACATTCGAACGGGTGGCACCGATCAGGGATATCCGCATTCCATTGCCCAAACAATTAAATCCGATTGATCGTTCATTATTGAATATAAACGTAAAGTATTGGTCGTATGTATGCACCAGCAATAAATGTATATTTTTATATCTTTATTTATAAAAAAAGTATTATAAACTATATAGAATGGTTAATCTAGGAACGAATTATGGTCATAATACTGAATTGATAACAGAAAGAAAGGTGGAAAGGAATTCATCACGGTCGTAAATTTCATCTGAGTAAATGAAAATAAAAATATGCGATATCTGCTATCAAAATCGTTAACGATCTTATGTTATGGGTTCAGAATTATGGTCAATGGAGTGAATTAGGTAGTTCATCAAATACATTTATATTATGACATGATTCTGTGAGGCTATTGTTGAATGCTATTCTTACAAAAGAAACGCTATTCTAATTTTTTTTTAATCATAATTTAATGGAAATATTGAGGTATATGTATAAATTTTACACATTGCCTGTTAAAATTTAACTCTGATTTTTTTTAAACCTTCAAGCATTCAAGAGTAGCCATGCTATGTGATTAAAAATCTTATAAACCATGATTAGATAAATCTTATCATTGTTATTCATATTAATTATAGTCTCCTATAGTATACATTCACGCTTACGTCCAGTAGTTTTGACACGTAAAGTTAATTATGATTATTCTGTTACTAATCAGTGTGCGACTATCCTAACGAGCCTACAATGTATATGGTATATGAACTTCATAAGACTGTAACTATGTTTACGAAGTACTCGAGAAGCAGTCACCAACTGCTGTGGAAATAATTCGTACTGTTATTTTAACGAAACCCCTTTAAATAATTCTTATTTCAATACAATATACCAGTAAACATAATATGTTGAACTTAATTTAACATACAAATTATAAATCATATGTATGCTTCGATCAACAATAACTAGATAAAGGGTCACGTATAAATCGAAACTAAAAGCCGTCCGCGTAAATATATACATATGTGTAGCTATTTGTTTACTAAGAAAAGGAGAAAAAAAGTTTTAAAACTGTTTTAAGTTCAACTTAATTACAACCATAACACCTTGTAATAAACTCTCAAATGTTCAAAATATTATCTAATACTTACGATAAAACGAGCAAAGTAATAAATTATTCCCCTCACGAATGAAAAGACAACATAAACAACATTTAGTGTGAATTCAACCTCAACACGTAATGAATAAAGTACGTTTTCCCGTAATTATGCGTGTTTGTGAGGGGCGAGGCCAAACATTTGTATCACAGGTTTAAAATCGGTAATTTTGTTCAAAATTTGATATTATTAGTTAGTTTAAAGCTTAAAATATAACTTATTCAATAAGTATTTAGCGAAAGTAAGATACTCCGGCTTTTTCGGGTATTATTTTTGCATCTTTTGAATACACTGCCGCATGTGAAACGGGCTTACATTGGCTGTGTTTTAAACAAACTAAACAAAATAAGGGCACACATTTCAAGTGAGCTCTTATTTACCGAGACGTATTTTTCGCGCCGACCTGTTATCTAGTTATTGTTGATCGAAATATCTATGATATCAAATTAAATCCAAGTGTCGTGTTGTTCTTAAACTAGCACACAAGTGATTTTATTCTTCAGGAGTAAAAGATATGGTACCGGACGGTGGAAGTCGAATGTTACATACTGGACACGATGTTATGTGTATAAAAATAACTCGGTAACTTCTCTCAGTTGAACGGAATAGCGTTTTTAAGGTAGCTAGGATTAATTAGTGAGGTCATAGTTAGGATATTATCTTCATTATATTGTTATGAAGCAGATAAATTATTTTTGATTTTATTTAGATTTTGTATTTCTAGATGTGTAAGAAATGCTGATGGATAAATATAGAGAGAACAGTATCGTCATAAAACAATAGTTATATAGTTAGGCTCTGTTCATATCCGTTTTATTTTTATTATGTGTTAGTATTATTTTAAGAAGAAAGCACGTGTTTACATTTCGACGGAAGAGAGCGAAATTGTCGTAACTTTAAAAACCCAACTTTACACCAGAGCCAAAAAATTATTTCAATAATTTATAATTCATTATATTTATAGAGAGATCGAAAGTTGAAAATTGAAAATTAATATATAATTATACATTCTAAAGCCTATCTGATGCCAAAAAAACCTATTTTACCCTATTTACGACATTTTTTTAAAGTGTAGTTCTAAAACTAGGCAAAAATCAAGGTCGTATTGATGAAACATTTTATCGTAGGAAAACGAGACCCAGACCATTCCAAGCTGTATTTTTTTTAAATACAAGAATATGGTAATAAGTGATTTAGTCCGAAATGCAAGTTACGACATTTCAGCTTTCCCACGTCGATTTATAATAAACATGTCACATTTCATTGCAATTATACATTATAATTATATTATAATGTGCAGTGCCCTAAGTAAACTATATCTCATTATTCATTTTCTTTGTATAACATTAAGTGATATAACTATTCTATATACTAACCAACAATAGTCCAGCAACATCAACTGATGTATTGTTATAATCTTATTTAATAGTGACCCATTTTGTGTATGATTAATTTCAAATAATACTAAAACATAATGTAAATAAAACTGATTGAAATGAAGCCTTACAGTGATAAAAAAACTTATATCAGAATGTTCAATCAAGTGATATCAAATGTTTTCAATATAATCAATAGTTCTAATACTGTCTCTTTCGACTGTAATGTGAAATTCACATCTTTAAAGTTGTAGTAGATAAGATTCGAGATTGATTTTATATATAAGTTGTTGCTAAAATGGTCATTACTGAGTGGTAACAGAAGTCGTTGCGCTAATAGAAGAGATACAAGCGCGTAGTACAGCAATAGGCAGCATCGGTATCACTGGTAGCTATATGGGAAGGCGATAATTCCATTAACACTAAATTTTGTATGCGCTTTCCCATGCAGCTCTTAATTTCATGTTACTTATATTTAAAATAACTTAATTATAGTGCGCTTGCCTTGTTATTTCTTTTATTTCAAGATTTATATCTTTAAGTGCTATCGACTTGGGCACAAATTTTATTTCAATGTTAATTTCTCTTTTTCATCCGAGTATGAAAGTTACGAATGTATCCAGATGTTATATCTCATTCATTTATAGCACTTCAATATTTAAAAAAAATATATTACGATATTCATATTTATAGAATATACCGGAGATTAGAGATTACAACGTATTATGTGTGTTGAAACTATTATAGCTCTCATAAAACTGGATGTGATGTAAAGCATTACTTTAATATATGAGAACTGCATTACATCACTTGTCCTGTTTCCAATTCGATAGAGTATGTTCCTTAATAAAGTTTTTTATTTGTGAGTAAAATACTGGTATTAAGGTATCATATTACGGTTTTGTAGTTATAAATAGTTTGAGAAAATCTTCTATATTGTTTTAATATTATATTACAAAATAATGATATTGAGTCTAACTTGGAATTAAGCTCTTTTTTCAATATTTTACAATTCGTATAGTTATTTATTCATTATGTAAAACGAAAACTGAAATGACATAATATTTGTATAAACTATTTACTTTCTATATTATTATCAATCGATGAATAATGGATATGTACAAAACAATTACATTGTAATTATTTATATTAAATCTTTAAAGGTGTGTTTGTTGTTTTATTTGATGAGAGGCATTGAATCGCCGCCAAGAATAATTGGAATTTATGACACACGTTGTTACTCTAATTGGCACTTTGCTTATACATAGATTATATAGGGATTATTCCACCTACAAGGTTTTATTCAGACGTAAGTATATACACACATCAAGAAAGTCTAAGCAACATGCGTGATATTACAAATTTTACCATTTATATTAATTAATTTCTAAGTATTTACTCAAACAAAGTGCGTAGATAAGTAAACTTTTTTGTTATTGATGACATACTGGCTGGTTGTAAAAAAAAATTGTTTGTTTTGTTTTTTCATAAATTTTAAATGACTGCGAATTTGTTTGAATTTAAGTGCGTTTTAATTGCTACGTTTACGTCTTGATTTTATAATTTTACCAACCATTTAAATAAAGTTAGCGACAAAATTGAATTGTTAGATATTCTTTACGTCATGAAGCGACGTCATTTGATGGCAGATGAAATGCAAAGAGCTGTAGGGATGTTGCAAGCGGGAAGTAGTCAATCTCAGGTATCTCGACATTTTGGCATTCATAGAAGTGTTATTTGTCGTCTTTGGCAGCGCTACAATAATACAGGAGAACCCGCTGAACAGCATCCAGGCCGTAAAAGGAGTACAACCACTCGGCAAGACCGGTACATACAACTGACTGCAAGACGCCAGCCGATGTTAACCGCTCGAGAGATAAGTTTGAGGCTACAAATTTCAAGTGGTGTTGATGTAAGTCCTCAAACTGTGCGAAATCGACTGCATGAGTACGGCCTACGAGCTCGACGCCCAATCAGGTGCCCACCGATACGTCACGGGAATCGCGCTCGTCGATATGAATGGTGTAGAGAACGCATAACATGGACCCAGGAACAATGGGATAAAATTATGTTTTCCGATGAGTCGCGATTCGGGTTTAAGCCTGATACAAGAAGGGTACGAGTGTATCGTCGGCCCGGAAATACTGAAAGGCTCAGGTGCGTTCAGGAAGTTCATCCGTACAGCGGCTCAACAGTTATGTTTGGATGGGTATTATGAAGAACAGGCGAATTGAGCTCGTTTTTGTAAATGGAAACATGAATGCTGAAAATTACATTGAGGATATTCTCAGACATTATGTCTACCCATTTGCACAAACTTTTGGCTCCGATTTTAGGTTAATGCATGACAATGCGCGTTCACATACAGCTCGGCGAACCAGTGAATACTTTGCAACGGAGAACATCCCGGTATTGCCCTGGCCTGCACAATCTTAATACAAAGTATGGTCTCCTCTGCTATTCAGAACTTGTCGGCAACGATTATTCATTGAATTAATGAGACTGTTTATGTCATCTTGCGGTATTCGCTCCCAATGGAATTGTAGCAAATCCTTCAGCTGTTGGGTTGTTGTCGCTCCGTCCAAGTCCTTCAAAACAGTTTTGAAGGACTTGGACGGAGCGACAACAACCCAACAGCTGAAGGATTTGCTACAATTCCATTGGGAGCGAATACCGCAAGATGACATAAACAGTCTCATTAATTCAATGAATAATCGTTGCCGACAAGTTCTGATTAGCAGAGGAGACCATACTTTGTATTAAATTGTCCTATTCTTTTACAATAAATACATTTTCTTTAGAAATTTCATTTTGTAAGAAAAAAGTTTAGTCTAATATTGTTCATTTCTGTTATTAAAAGAACTTATAAAGACAACAGCTGTTATTTTTACATCATAGAACCCTAAAGATATTATTTTAAAAATAAAATACAACGTTATAATGTGAAGAACCATCCTAAAATTTAAATTAGTACACGTTGCTTAGACTTTTTTGATGAGTGTATATGTGGTATGGTTATACAAAAACCCAAGATGCAAACTTAACGTCTCACAGGCGGCACACAAAAATGAGCGCATAATTTTGGATAATGCAGTCATTTCAAATAGTCTTGCGTCCTTGTAAAAACAACTTTAAATCATTCCGGTAAGGCCAAATTTGCAAAATCATAAGTTAATTGCGCAACTATAACCACGTATGTATATTGGTGATTTTTTGCGGCCGGTATTGAACGCTACTTTTATTCGAGACTGTGTCTTGGGTTTCTGTATGTTACTGATAGTGGTTACCATGTACATTTTTAATGAGCGCTGAATAAAGTATCAATAAATTCAGTTTGTATTTATAGGACGGATTTTCTGTGTGAAATAAAACAATGAAGAATATTTTTAAATATTTATTAATAAAGAAAATGAGTAAAAACTTCATATAGATAAACTTTGAGCTTTCTGTATACAAAATAAACATTCAATAACACCTAATTGTTTTTATAAATGAACATAAAAATATTTAAAAATAAATAACCACAATAGTAATATCATGATTTTTTTAAATTTAGTTTTATATTATTACCTAAAGTTTTTGGGGATAAATATTGCTTTAAATTTTTTAAATTCTGAAATTATTACAGATCACTATTATGCATTATTCAACTAAAATTTTAGTCGAAAATATATTAAGAACGTATGTATGGCATTGCACAAAATTATTTTGAACTAAAAAAATTGTAATATTAGCAGTTTCATACTGAAAATACTATAAAATCGTCAGTAACAATAGAATTTAAAGGTACAAATACAGATTAAATATATGAGAATTATACTGTTTAAAAGCTATCTTCACAATATTATATTATATATACCATTTCGTTTTTCAATACACATCTCTAGTTTATGCAATATATACTTAGTCTGGCCATAAATACTGTTACAATAAAAAATAAACAAAATATTAAATTTGAAATCTGACATCTTTATATGCTTATTCATTGAGTTTTCAAATTTTGGCGCCAATACATTTTACAATATTTTGCGATAATAAAATGAAGTGGGGTGATAAAGAGATCCGAATCGCTGTGATTGAATTACACAAAGTAGGTATGGAGCCAAATACAATATTTATAAACTCTCCATATGCTTGGTATTAGTAACATATTTGTGTACTATTAAATAGATACAATGAGACCACCTCTGTTTGTGACAGAAAAAGATCTGGCCGTCCACGTAGTGTTGGTACGAAAAAGGTGGTCAAAGCAGTGAAAAAATTCGAAGAAAACCTGTCCGAAAGCAAAAGATTTTATCTCGGGAAATGACAATAGCACCTAGAACCATGTCGCGTATTTTAAAAGATGACTTAGGACTTGCAGCCTAAATGAGATGTAGAGGTCATTTATTAACTTATAATTAAAAAAAGAAGAGGGTGGTAAAATCAAAATAACTACTGAAGCGGTACGCACAGGGAGGTCACAAAAAGTAGTCCGGTGACGCTGTTTAGACCTTGCTTGGTCAATAGCGTAGTCAGTTTGAAAAAAAAAGGTCACAGAAACATTTTGGTTACGGATAACAAATTTTTTACAATTGAGCAACTTTTTAACAAACAAAATGACCGCATTTATGCTCAAAGCTCTAAGGAAGCTTCCCAATTAGTCGACAGAGTGCAACGTGGGCACTATCCGACTTCAGTGATGGTTCGGTGGGATATTAGCTATGAAGTAACTGAGCCATACTTTTGTGAGAAAGGTATCAAAACATCGGCACAAGTGTATCAAGATACCATTCTTGAGAAGGTAGTGAAGCCCCTTAACAACACCATACACAATAATAAATAATGGTCCTTCCAGCAAGACTCGGCGCCGGGTCATAAAGCTCGGTCTACGCAGTCTTGGTTGGAAATGAACGTTTCAGACTTCATGAGAGCTGAAGACTGGCCGTCGTCTAGTCCCGATCTTAATCAGCTGGATTATAATTTATGTTAGTCAGTTTTAGAGAGTACGGCTTGCTCTAAACGCCATGATAATTTGGAGACCCTAAAACAATCCGTTCGATTGGCAGTGAAGAATTTTCCCATGGAAATAGTGCGTGCTTCTATTGATAACTGGCCTCAACGTTTAAAGGGCTGTATTACAACCAATGGAGACCACTTCGAATAAGCTTTTTATATTTATGTATTAAACTAACACATTGTAAAAGTAATAAAGGTTATTTGCAAAGGAAAAACTTTGTTTCTTTGTTGCACTGGTTATGGCAAGACTAGTTATATATATAGATTGTATATAATTTATATAAGTTGAAAAACAGTAGCATAAACACGCAATTGGACTTAAAATATAGCTAAAACTGTATATATAAATCTAAATTCAATAAAATTATGGCCTTGTTGTTTTATTATAATCTATTAAAATTGTAATGACTTGTATCAAAAACAGACTTAAGTAATTAACTAGCAATTCTTTGTGATTCGATGATTTTTTAAATACTAATATTATTTAGAGAGATTTTAATAAACAATCATGGTTAACTTTCCTTCGTTCAACGTAAGCTTCTTTTCCTTAACATAAATACATGTGAAAATTATCAGTCTACTAAATTATGGGATTAATCTACGCATACATGGTTACATGTTTCTTGAACTACCACAATAAGCAATGATCTGGCCAACTAAAACAGAATCATGTTTATATATAACACTTTAATTCTTCTACTATAATCTCAAAAATATACTATCGAGTGGTCCATCCGGTACTCGATTTTCTGTATATTCCTATAGATATACACACAACTACCTGAACGTCTATATAGAATTCAGCTTTAATGGTTCCATTACGATACTAAATCAATATATAAGTACTGTGAATAAGTGATTATGACCTATATATCATACATAAAAAGTTAATAATGACAGCAGTGTCAATTATTAAATTCTAGCGTAGCTATGAACTATTTTGTAGATTATAGAAGTGTTTTGTGATTTTAAGTTTAAAATAAGTCGATTGTTATATTATCACTATGAGACACACTTAGATATATACCTATATGTATATTACAAGAAACCTAAACACTACTTAATGTATTATTGCATTAAGGCAAAATTATCGCAAACATTCATTGACAGAAGTTATAATCTTATGGTTCTTTCAGTAGTTTTTACATGTTACAATAAGGTTTTTTGTTTATTTTATTGTTACATGACAAAATGACTGTAATTTCCCTGATGGTAAGCACAGTATAATAATCCAAATACAATGACAACCACCGAGAGACATATTATACATCGCCGGTCGTCGCTGTCATTCACGTTGCGCTCGAAGGACCCCATATCATAGAATTAAGTAATTCTATATAGATATTAGAACAAACTATGCAACAAATATGTTGCATTTACACATAAAGTGTCCTAATGATTATATCGTAATTATATACTCATTGTATTGTATTGATATGTTTCGTTCGGGCGAGTAGTAAATGGGGAGGCTTCATGGTAAATATTATAGTTATAAATATGTATATAAGTCTTATATTTTTGACAAATATTATCCAATTAACATAAATATATACTTTTATAAATGCATTATTCTTAAACAGTGTTACAATATATATGATATTAATATAAACAAATATCAGTAGATTCGAGATTATGAGTTTGATAATTCAGCGGCTTTGTTTAATATTAGAGATACATCCATCGGTGGAAAGTTTTGTAGTAGTTTGACATTTGATGCAAAATCTCCACACAGCAAGTTATTTTTCACTAACCTGTTATTCAAATTTGATTTGATTTATAGCCAATAACAATATTCATTAGATTTCATAATAAAATATAAATTAATTATACTCACAATATCATGGCACAACATATGTATATAAGGAAATTGAATCGTTGTGGATCGGCAAACAGTGAATCCCAAATTCTTTCAACATCGGGCAATGAAAATTCTTGTGATAACAATAATGTCAACCACCTGAAATGTTAAGGTTACAGTGGAAAATATAGCTATGTTTTCAGAACATTTTTTTTTATATCATAGGTGGCAAACGAACATGTGGATCACCTGCTGTTAAGTGATCACCACTGTCCATGGACACTAACAACACCAGAGGAGTCGCAAGTGCGTTGCCATCTTTTGGAGGGAAGGGTTAGGGGAGGGAAAGGGAGAGAGAGGAGAGGGGAGGGGGGTCTCCGTCGCTCTCACTGACCGAACGAAACGCAACAATGCAAGCACTGTTACTTCACGTCGGTTTTCTATGAGAGGGTGGTACTACCCCGGGCGAGCCGACCCATTTATGCTGAAACCAATAATAGTTTCAGAGTGGCTCTACCACATCACCACACCAACATCAATAATTGTGGCCATAATTTCTGGTGTATAAACATTAAGAAATTAGGTAACTCTTGTTCAATAATTATTGTGGTAAGATTTACAAGGCAAGTTAATCTTAAAAGCTGATTACCTCATGCATAGTAAAAATGTTTACATTTTTAACCACATCATAAGTGGTAAAAATTATTCATATTCATTGCTGGAAGCGAAAGTTTAGGATAATTTTATTAGTTATCCCATGTAACATATTTAAGCAACACTAGTTATTTGAATGTCAAATTTTACCTGAAACTATAATATTGCGGTTGAAGTTCCTGTTTTTGCAATAGGCTCCATACAGTAAAGTCATGTCGCTTTACACATTCACAGAGTTTATTCATCATATAATTAATACCACTCTCCGTTTCGTCAAGCGTGCGAATAAAAAAGTCACGTATCTCGCTCATTAAATTTGTGAAACAGAAGAAACAATCAGCTTCGGCATGCCCTGTTTGAGAAAAAAGAATCTAAATTTGTAAAATGTTATTCACTCTATATACTCCACTCTATTACTTTAAAATATTATTCCTAGTAATAAAATATTTTTTTAAATAAAAACTTACTTCTAAAGTCTTTGTTAGAATCAATGGCAAATGTGTGGTATATTGGACCAATTATCTCATTCATTCCTTGCACATAGCCTTGGCCAGGGTTGAGTTTCGCGTATAGGAATAGCATACGCTCCACTACTTCCCAATGAGCTTCGCAACCATCGTTTAGAGGTACATAGTCTCCACTGGAAGCACTATCTGAACGTCTAATTTCATTACTGAGCTGAAAATAAAGAAGTCTTGTTAATGATGTATGAGATTACAAGAACTGTCTGTCCTCTTTGTTTAATTCTCTATATTGTACATACTCGTATAAATATAGATATTATTCCATTATTACTTTAAATATTTACCACTATTATTACCAAAACTAATATGAACAAAAAATACTGTGTGATGTAAACCAAAGTATAACTTTAACGGAGGAGATGTTTAAGCTATATGGTTTATTATAGTTTGCTAGCAGATGGTGCTGCAGCATACTAACTTTTTACAGTTTACCCATTCACCAAGAAAATTGTTATGTGCAGAAACTTAAACATAGAAAATATTTATACAATAATATTAATAAAGTTATCTATAACTCATCATTTATTCA
Organism: Antheraea pernyi; assembly: GCA_015888305.1. Classification (NCBI taxonomy): domain Eukaryota; kingdom Metazoa; phylum Arthropoda; class Insecta; order Lepidoptera; family Saturniidae; genus Antheraea; species Antheraea pernyi. The sequence continues at coordinate 819,827 of MU158704.1, forward strand.
TCAAAATAAATAAAAAAAAAGTGCACAGAGTCAATGGCGTAGCAAGTTAAATATAAATTAGCAAATATATAATTACTGTGTAGAATCAAACTGACTATAAATACTTAATACCTTAGCAACACCAAGACCTCTTCTTTCCAATGTAGAATGTTTCAATACACATTGTTCTACTCGTTTGTGAAGCCTTTTGACATCATTACTGTTTACAATCTATACAAAAGTAATTATTAATAATTTCTTATTCATAGGATTTCTTTAAGGAAATGTTTTGAGCAATTGCACCATACAATACTCTATAATTTAGTTACTTTTAAGCACAATAATATAGAATTTATAATTTAATCTTGTCATTAAAATAAAAAATAATAATCTTGAAATAAAACCTACTTCATCACATGGGAATTCTGTAGGTGACTGAAAAAATGAGATGTCAGGACAAAGGCGTCTCACATCTTTATCAATTTGCAATAATACTTCATTATCTTTGAAGAAATTGCTCCAAGAACTATCAGGGCTTATGTTCAATGGATGATCGCTGGGCCCACCAGGAGATACTATTATTTCATCTGAAGGTAAAAAGGTATATACAAATATTTTATAGTAAGTATACATTGTAGAGTTGTTGTTTACATGTTATAATGTACCTATAAATTGTTTATATAATTGTCTTTTCTCAGTAAGAGTGGTTTCTCGTGCTTTCTTTTCCTGAGGCAAATATTGTAGTAAAATTTTCCAAACCATTGCACGCAGTCCTTTATCATCTGGAATTCCTGAAGCCCAACATACAATGAATAAAAGAAAATTCTTAAAAATACTAGTTTAACTATATAAATATAATAAATAATACCATTGAAAGCTAGCTTTCTTAATTTGTGTATATTTATGATCTCTTCCTCTAGTATTTCTTCAAATAATTTGATCCTGTAAATACCACAAAAGGAATGACATTTATTATCATATATATTACTGCATGTTATCTATAAATACTTATTACATAATTTTATATATTGAAAATGCCCCTGCTAGAAAATAACTATTTATTGTTATTATATACCCAACATACAGATACTCATTTTACCACTTAGAGATGCATTAGCACACCTACCAACATCTTTAAAATATTGTATATTGTTATACTCATCAATTTTTATCATTTTTTTTACTTATATACACAGATAAGGTATATGAATCCAAGAATATGAAAAACATTAATATTGGTTTATCATGTTTATATTGGATTATATACATAAAGCCTTATTTTTTATGATTACTAAGTACAGTATTGTGTGTAATTTTGATCATTTTTCATAATTTAATTATTACAAACTTATTGTGTCTCCTAGAACAGTTTTTAATAACATAGGAGGCAAGGACCCATATAATTATACAAATGTTATTGACTTGTAAATAAAGATATAAAAATTGATATGAATGCTTTTAATACATACATGGTATGACTATTAAGAGTAGTGTGTGCTACTTCTGCTATATTGCTGACTACAGTTTGCACTAGCTTCTTCTTCTCATAAATACACAACCTAATGCTTAATATAACTTTTTCATAAATATTGAAAGCTATGTTAAAAGCATAAAGCAGAGAATGAACTTTGTTTTCATTCTAAAGTGACCTTATATGTATTATATCTTTAAAGTATAGGCATTCATAATTTAATTTATTTGTGTTATTAATATTTTATGTTATTTGACATGCAAATGACTAATTCTTACAACCTTTAGGAACCGCAATATACTGGTGATTTATTTAAAATGTAATTCGAGAAATTATGCTTTGATATTTCGACCTTGCATGTGTTCAGTTGTGTGTACTATTATATTTTCCCATATCGGGGGAAAGAAGAATAACTGACTGCTTTAGGGATGATTCAATGTATGTATGAGCTATGTATTTATTATTCACAAACTATAACAAGTGATAAAACTATGTTAGAAAGCAATTTTAATATTACCTCGCTTTGTGTAAACTCATCTTGGGTTTGTAAAAACAATAAAAAAGTTTTGAAAGAAATATTATTTTCTTTAGTACATATTTTTTGTTCCCTTAGTTCAACAAACACTTATAAATATTACGACCATAGATTAGGGGTGTTTAAAAATAAACAATTTTTATTTAAATCGAGTTTTACTCTCTTATAATCGATATATATTATTATTAATCGATTTTTAGTAAATCGATTATATAAGTTACCTTGCGTTACGTTATGTAGCGTTTAAATCGATTTTCATAAACAGCGCATACAGCAAACAACATAATTATTGTGAGATATCTATAGGCGCTGATTTTGGCTTGACGTGACGTGGCGACGCAAAACACGAACTTTGCACTATTAACGAAATACTCAAAAACATTTGCAACCCCATCTCTATAAACAACAGATTTAAATTGTTTTGTCGGCCTCTCGTTATACTAGTGTTACGTGGCACGTGCCAACGTCCTAGCACTCTTTGATAAATGCCGACAAACACACGGCGCTAGTTGAATTTTTGTATTTAATAAAAAATAATATTTATGTAATAAAATAAATAAACAGTTATTATTTTATGGAACAAATTTGTATTGCTTTATGTTGTCATCATGCCATAGCTGATTCCTGTTGTAATCTGTTCTTTTAGGCATATAATTTATACAAAACAATTTCAATGTTTCACATCTGCCAGGCTTCCCGTGACGGCTCAATTTTTGTTATTATCATTTTAAAACTAATCAAATGTAAAATCATTATCATCATATCAGCCTATTGCCGTCCACTGCTGAACGTAGGCCTGAATGTAAAATAGTACTAGATATTTATGAGTTTTTTTTAAATTTGATTTATTTTGTAGTTTTTTAGATAATAAGGTTGTCATTTTGTTGAGATGCTCATTATTTAATTTCTATTATAATAAAATGCTTAATAGTACTGAAAATTTGTATCAATAATGATATTTGGTTTCCTTATTCCTTACCTTGAAAGTTTACAACATTCGCTTTGATTTTTAGTTTTGAATTGGTTATTTTTTATTCATATAGATATATTTCATTTTAAGATTGTTAGTATGAATCTCTTAGGTTTATTATTGGAATACGAAAAGCATGTAGATTTATTAAGGATAGAAAAATTAGTTTTTTTTTTAAGAAATGGATTATTTATTTTTATTGAAATCTATTTTTGAATTAAGTAATTAATATCAAATAAGGAAAATTGATTTATATTTATCGATTTTTATTTCTATTAATCTCACATCCCTATCATACATGACACCCACATTTAGGGATATAACGCTTCATATCGATGTTTTAAAACATTGATGTACATCGATGATAAAGAACAATATTTAAATCGATTTTGAATCTTCTTAAATTGATAATACTATATCGCTCTTTATAAACGATGTTTTATCACCTGTAGTGTCATCTATTGTATTATCTGCCCGCTTGTTTCATTAGTCACACGTGTATAGTGTTTTAGCTAGTATCTCACTCTCACTATGCAGGATAGAGTTAAGGAGAACAATCTGAAATGGCGGACATATTGAAGATGTATCCAGCTCAAAGCACTAAATAACAGTTCTAAAACTCTACAAAATGGCGCTAGCATAAGCAAAGGTTATGAATAGTTCCAAATACTCTTGTAAATATAATCTAAAATAACTGCTGTAAGAAGATATGGCGAGTGATAATTTTTTTGTGATCTTTAAATAATACGTTTAGTGACTTTTAAATGTTTACTTTTATAACGCTTTTTGAAATAATTGACCTAATTTCAATCCTAATTTAATGTAATTCCAACTTCGATCAACAATTGCTATATTGTTGATCGAAGAATTCCAACGACAATTTTTATAGACAAGGATAGTTCTCCTTACCTCTGCACATTCGGTTGACATTCATCGATGGTTATTATTACTTAGATTGATGTGTACTAAGCCGCCAAATGAAATCAATGAAAGAAAGAAAACAAAAGTAGTATTAGAATGTTACATATTTATAACGTCCTATGTAACTCCTGTACAATTACATGTTTCAGAAGCAAGGGATGACGCGAAAGGTTTATTTTCTGGGCTGTATAGATTGGCTATAATATATTGGCCTATCATAGCCACGTCCGTGTCCAGTAAGCGGTTGATTTTAGAAGTTGGGGCTACGATTACCCAAGAAAGGAACCCATTTGCTAGGGCCAAGGTTGACAAGATTATTATTTTTAAAGCATACTTCGCGAAGTAAATGTGAAAGTTCTTGTTTTACATAGACATTTTCATCACACTTTGCCTTTGTTTAATTTTTTTTAAACATCAATGTATATGACCATAAAAAATGATGTTTTTCGAATATAAATATCGATGTTGCACGTTTAATGTTTTATATGGGTGATGTTGCATCCCTATCTACACTATATTATCACAGGGTACATTAGACTTTAGTAATGTTTATTATCATTTTACATTTTTTAATGACATTTATGTTTGTACCTGTATAACTATGCTATGTATACATATTTATATTTCCAACATATTACTACTTCTTTTGTAATTCTTATGTGTTATGCCATTTTTAATTATTCTATGTTACACAGAATATTTGGCAATTAAGTTTAGGACTTATATTTGTTTCACTAGACACTGGCGATATTGCATGCTAGCCGGATGCCATAACGAAAAAAAAGGAGCTAGGGGTGGGTATTATTATAACCAAAATGATGATTGCTATAAATATACATGTATTCAATAACTATTTCCATTAAACGGGTAACAACGCTTTGTTTCGAAATAAAATGACAAGGTAGGTATGTTTGTTGTATACGATAACAAACTTTAAATTAGTTGTTATGAAATTAAAAAAAAAGTAATATTGTCATAAGCGGCACGTTCACTTATGGAGTTGCAATTAGTTTTGAAGCATTTGGATATTTCGTTGCATGCCTCAACAAATGAAGTACTATTGTTAGTGTAAATAGTACTAATGGAGATAAATCTGCGTAGAACTGTAGTCCGGTGAAGCTGTAGAGGCCTCCAAAAAGGCCAATAGCGTAGTCAGTTCGAAAAAAAAAAACTGCGTAGAATTGAAATATTAAGTATTACTCGTTAAGTCACCTATCGATTCCAAATAAATAAACATACAAAAACTGCGATATAAACGTTAATTAATTTGCAACCACGACCCTGACGATTGGCACTTAAAATAGGTCCAGCATAATCTACACCAACATTTTCGTATACTCCTCGGAGTAAACGTGGCGAATTCCCCATTATAGGAACAATGTTTCTAGCTCTTAATCGAGCACAACGCACACATTTATGATAGTGTAGCGTGCTGGCCATTTATATTATCTCTGGCCTTTTTGAATGCGAACGGCATATTCGATGATAGACGGATATATATTTTTCCTCGGCAGACAAGTCCATATTAAATAAAAGTCTCGATTGCAAAGTCCGTGGTTAATTTATCACATATAAATTACATGAACACGCCCCAAAAATAGCATGCTTTTACTAAATAGGTATACGTATGCTGCTGTAATTTGGTATCTGCTGGTTAACGATTTACGTGAACTATATACAGGAATTTAATATAGCACACTTGTTTATTCATAACGTTGGTGATTTCGTACTCTTTACTGTTCAATTAGTAAGAGCCTAGCTCGGTTCTTTAAAAAACATTTTTATTAAAATAAACTGTTAGGTTTGCATTACAAAATTAGAACGTTATATAATTTTTTTTTTAGTACCACGACAAAATGACTGCCCTGTGCCTGATGGTAAGCACAGTACAATCCAAAAACAACGGCGACCACCGAATGACATGTTATCCATCGCCGGTCGGCGCTGTCATGCCGGCCTGCGAAAAGCTGGATATGCATAGGCCGATCCCGAAACGCGACCCACAGAAGCGAATCACTATTACGGGCTTTTTCACCATATACATGGTGGTTGCGACCCAGTCAGGCTGTAAAACCCTACCACCCCGCTTTCGCCATTGCCTCGTTCGTTATTCAGCAGGGTGCACCACGTGCAGGTGAGGTTGGCTTGGGTGTCTCAAGTCTTAGCTGTTATTCGACACCCCTTGCACCCCATAAAATATATTAAAAAAGATATCTCTCTTTTGGTCTCACTCGGATTCCAACTGGCGTTAGAAAGATTTTCGAAGCAGCTGATTTTCATTTGAGCTATTTTTGTTTTGGCAGCGGCGGCGAAATTTACCTTTATATTCTAGCTATATTTTTCATTGCCTGAAAACTCAGATAAAATAGTTTTCTATGAACTAAATCTAGCTAAACCGATTTATCGTCCCCGAAACCACCTACATACTAAGTTTCATGGAAATCGCTGCTGCCGTTTCCGAGATCCTGAATATGTAATAATATAAAAGTAGGTATACAAGAATTGCCCGTTTAAAGAAAGGTATATCCTTAAATATACAAGTTTTATCTTTTTTCAATCAAAATTCTCGCTTAGATAAAATAATATTCGAAATGCACTGGTAGCTTCTTATAGGCGATTCTTTGGTATTTGTAAATCCTACTACAATTTCCTATACAAGAATTATTTCTCCAGTTATTGACTGTCATCAAAGTAAAATAGGGGTTTTTGCTATGATCGATGATAATTCTTCGCTAAACCATCGTACCGACCTGGGGAGCAGCTGAAATTAAAAGGGATTCAATTTTCTAAAAGAGCATTGTGGTTAGTTTATCCATAAATAATTATTTAAGCCAGTGGATCGTATTTATGAAGAGCAAAAATGAATATAAACATTTTTTCGATGACTTATTAGGGATTCCTCTGAAACCAACTTTATATTTTATAATTTTGGTTATGATATTGTCACAGTTTGTTAAATATGAACAAAACAGATAGGTTAAAACAATGAACAGTCGAGTATAGACCAAAAACTCATAGTAAGGTTTTTCTTTGAACTGACTACGCTATTAATCTAGCCAGGTCTTTACAGCTTCACCGGACTACTAAGGCGAGCGTTTAAGACACTCAGCCGATTTTATTTTTGACAATTAGCTCAAGGGTGCACGGCACACCTCGGCTTCGGCCGACCTACCTGAACTTTTTTTTTTTACGTGGGGAAATCCCTTATGGATACGCCACCCCCCCGGGGAGAGGGTAGGTTATGTCCGACTCACACCGACTAAAACCCCACGGTGTACCGACAGACCGTTTTGTGGGGGCGGCAAGGGATCGTTCGAGCTAATCAACCTTGTAGAGCCGCCCCCACGGTCCGCCCGGCGGAAGGTGACCGCCGGGCTCCTACCTATGGAGGGACAGACCGGGTACACACCGGTTGCCTCCCCCTCGTCCGCCGGACCTGTGCAATGAGAAGATGGGCCCCCCGACCCATCCCCTCAGGTCCGGCTACGGTGGCAGGAGGAGCTGGGTGAAGCGCCTCTTCCTCCCGTCTGTCCTCCTTTGGTGGTGACGGCCACTTTGAGGGTCTGCCTCGCGGGCCCTCTGGTCATCACGCAGAAGGACGCCACCGCTCGCCAAGCCTGTTCGCTGCCGAGCATGGCCGAAACCACGCTCGGCAGCGATAAGTCCGTTCCCACGGCCGACGCCAGAATGCGGCGCTGCTCCCCTCACGCAGCACACTCGGACAGCGTGTGCTGCGCGGTATCTTCCTCAGCGCCGCACTCGTGGCAGGCGGCCGTCGGCTCCCTGCGTGCGATCCGGTGCAGGTACCACCCGAAACAACCGTGTCCGGTGAGTACCTGCGCCAGTCGGAACGTCAGGGAGCCCCACTCCCTGATCCGGGCGCCCTCTACCACAATGCGGACCCCAGGTGGAGGCACCCACCGAGGCCCATGAAAGAGTAGGGCCTCGGTTATATCGAGGGTCACCCTGAGGCCCAACCTCCTGATGCGCCTGACCACGAGAGTTGTGGCCATCGTGGCCAGGCGCTCCATCTCCCTGCACTGTCTGGGATTTCAGCTCCTTAATACCGTAGTATGGTGTAAAAGTGTTTGTGAAACTCATTTACATTTCTAATTAATTAGATGACTAACAATACATTTGATTGGTACGCTGTTATTTAATTCCGTGGAGTAATGCATACATCAAAAGAGCATAATGTATTATCTGAATGAATCATTTGTGGACGCATACACAACGACAAATTAATAATCAAGTATACCTAAAGGTCGAATGATGTATATACGTTGTAATTGAAAGTCACATGTGGTGAATTTCACTTCCATATGAACCGCCATATGTTATGAACGTATAACTGTAATAATGAAAATGATTTTGAATGGTTTTCGCGCTAATCTTCGTATGATGCACTTTACTGGTGTGATGTATGATGATTTACTCTTTAACTGTAGTGTTCTGGAATCAAGTTTCATAATGAAGTTTTTTACAATTCATCATTTTTTAAATAATAAATTAAACCAATTATTTTTTAATCAACTTAACTATCGCATGTAGTTTAAAGTAGAAAAAGGGACACAAAACACAGTACCTAGGTTTTGATTTGGCTCGTTGAGGAGAAGATCGAGATAGTTGGTTTTAAAGTTCGGTTTCTTATGGCGTTTTGTTTGTCTATCGCAGTCAACATCATTGCGTTGTGCGACAAAGAGAACGCTTTTCAAAACTTAAACCAAATCAAATATCGGGTATTATATATCATTACATAGTATAAAACAAAGTCCTCTACCGCGTCGGTCTGTTTTTTTTTTTAAATAGTAGCACGACTAAATGACTGAACTGTGCCTGATGGTAAGCACAGTACAGTCCGAAAACAACGGCGACCACCGAGTGACACATTATCGATTTCCGGTCGCCGCTGCCATGCCGGCCTGCTGTCTGTTCGCGATAAACTCAAAAACTACTGAACGGATATTCATGCGGTTTTCACCATTAGGTGATTAATAAGGGAGGTTTTGGTATATAATTTGTCAAGGAGTTTTTTTATAGTCAGGGCGGGACAACGTCTGCCGGGCCCGCTAGTACTTAGATGTAGTCGTAATATTATCATAACATGAGCCATGGAAAAATAAACGTGTTTTGTACATTTTAGATTTTTAACTAATATGACAGATTAAATAAAAGAAAACTTATAAGATTTTTTTTATTAGGTACAAAATAATATAGCCATGTCAGCAAGATAAACAATAAGTGCAATTATTGAAAAGGAACCCTTGCTTATGGATTCATTGTAGTGCGAAACTCTTGAAGCGTAATCGATAAAAGCTATTATAGCGCAGATTAAATTCATTAAGATACCTGTTGTGAGGAAAAATGCTTCCGTGAATTTATCAGATTTACACTGTAATCCCGCTTCAGTCATCAATCCAAGAGTAATAATCGTGTAACTCCCATACACACCCGACATTATGAAATGATTGACAGATGTTAGGTTTTCATTCTCAGAATGAAATAGTATAGCAATAATCATGATAAAGAAATTTACTCCTCTTAAGCCTATTTGCACCATTTTATTTGTCATTACTTCTTTGAATATTTCTTTCGGAATATGCCTGGAAATAATTTTAAAATTATATCGCATTAACATTATAGAATACTAGCCGACCCGTGCCCACTCCGTTGGGCGGCAATACGTAAGCGTGGAATGGTTATTTTGCGCTAAAACGCAACGGAAGCTCTGAAAAGGAAAAAAATACCCCGATTTTGCAACATTCTTCATTGCTGCTCCACTCCTATGTGTCTTAGCGTAATGATATATAGCCCATAACCTTCCCTGATAAATGAACTATATAACACTGAAAGAATTTTCCAAATCGGACCACTAGTTCCTGAGATTACCCGTTACAACGTCACAAACTAACAAACTGTACCTCTTTATAATATTAGTATAGATTGTCATATATACATTATAGAATGTCAGGGGATAATCGACAATTAATATTAGACTAGGTAACGCGAACACGCAGGGGAAGCTCTCAAGAGGAAAAAAAACCCCGATTTTGAACCGTTCTTCATTGGTGCTCCGCTCTTATTGGTCTTAGCGTGATGATATATAACCTTCCTCGTTAAATGAGCTATATAACACTGAAAGAATTTTCAAATTGGACCAGTAGTTCCTGAGTCCCCCTACAACGTCACAAACTCACATTACCTCTTTATAAAATTAATATAGATTACATGGCGACCACAAATAATAACTTTGTCTAATATTTCAATAGAGGTCAATAACGCGCAAGATTCAGTTCTAATGAATATATTATGGGATGCGGCACGACGTGACCTTCGTGGTGATTGCATTGTCACCCTACTCTCTTTGGGATTAAAGTGTAATGTCTATCTATACATATAAAAAGAAAGTTAATGTAACGTGTCTGTACATTTAACAGTTTTGTGAAAATAGTCGTCTAGCAGGTGAATAAGTAATAAGATTTTTTTTATCTATTTTAGAAATTTCTGTCTGTCTGTACGTTTGTTTGAAAAAAGTACTGCGTTCACGATAGAACCTTATCATTACAAAGAAAATCATAAAACATATCCTTGAGTAGCGTTTAGTCTTTCATTAAAATCGGTTCACTCTTTTAGTCTTTCATTAAAATCGGTTCACTCTATCAATAGATATTGTAATTTGGATTACAATGTGACTTAAATACGAGAAAATAGTAGATATAGTAGTAGTAAATAGACACTAATAGATACACATATAGTAATAGATACAGTCAGATGATTTTATTGGTCAATGTTTTTTTTACATTAGGTTCCACGCGGACGGAGTCGCAGGCATAATATTCATAAATATAATTAATCATAATATTAACAAACTCAATAAAACAATATAAAATTTAATATTTACTAAGTATGGAATAAAATGTAAAAGCTAAAACTAAAATTAAATGAAACCTCCTTTTCGATATCGGTTCGGATTACTTAGAATTGAAAGCAGTGCAAATTTAGATCAGACAAAGATCTTTACTCAATATGACTACTTGTGCATACCGAAGAGTTTTTTACAAGTCTAGTCAACATTATGATAGTAAAACTATGAAAAATATTCCAATGTTTTAGCTATTTATAAAAAATAATTAATTAATTTTTAAATTAATTTACTTGCTTTGAAGTCAAACGTCGACATCTGTATATTCATCTTACATTATCACACAATTCTTGTTTATTACTACTTCCAACTAATATGTCTATTCAGACTATCCTTATTTATCCTAATAATGCTGACCTTAAATCATTTTTATACCTCTCACTCTTAAACAGGATGATACATATTAACATCGCAGCATTTTAAGTCAACATCTGGCAACCTGACCGACCTATGTAAGCACCAGAAGTCAACTCACTGCGACATGTAAATACATTAATATATCTATTTCCTTAATTAATGCAGACCACGGCCGTAGCTAGGGAGGGGGGGCAATACCTTGGGCCCTACCTTGAAATCACAATACCTTAAAAATACCAAAAACTAAGATAAATCATTATAATTAAATAGTTTGTTCATAGTTTGAGAAAAAAAAAAGTAGCGAAAGGTATCTAAACTTTCCCGAACGTACAACAATCTGTGACATTCGATGGCAGATCAATTATGATAAGTTTTTACTTCCGCCCTACCTGTAACCGATGCTGCCCTACCTCAAATTCGACTCTAGCTACAGCCCCGATGCAGACCTTAGTTAAAAAGGTCTAGTGCAATCTATGTACGCTTTAAATTATGTTTTCAAATAACAGAAAAGTAAGAAAATGATCGTCCAAGTTACTAAAATTTCATATATATACTTCCCGTTTTGTAGTTAAAAAAAAAGATTTTTTTAAGTTATTTATCTTTGAAAATACTAATTAATTTTCCATATATAAATCGCTGCACTTAATATTTTATTAAATTATATAATTTAATAGATTTGTTCAATTCGAAAAATTACTTCCGAAAAATCCGAATTTTAAATATGAGTGTTTTTAGAAGCGCATAACTTTACAAACAAACATCGTCATAGTAAAAAAAATATGTATTCACATTCATACCCACTAGAAATCCAATTAGGCCGAATATGAACGAATTCTACAACCTCACTTTTTTTCGTTATTAACTTCACATGAAATACCCTATGCTATATGCTAGTTCAATCAATGGTTGAAATAGGAATTACAAACTACAGCCTTGTGAGCGGTTCGGAAAATCGTATTTTAACTATTCAGCATATGTTATATCATGGTCAGATGTAATCAGTAGTAGCCTCATATTTTTTATATAACCTTTGTTTAAAATAGATTATTTTCTTTTACAAATATATCTATATTTTATTTAAATAAAGAATATTATTTTATTTTTATTTTGTTGAGCATAATACCATTTATTATTAGGTGAAAATGTGGCCACAGGTTGTGGAAAACATGTTAGGTTTGGGAGTGGCAGGTTATTTTAACTCAAAGTATATTTGCTGCCAGGAAGTTAACTACGTGTATTTGGCACATTTTCAACTTAAAAGTGGTAGCTCACAACCCAATGTTAGAGAATAAACTTCCACCATGCTATGGTATGCTATGGTCCATTTATGATGTATTATTTTACTGAATGTTCGGGTCAACTCTGTATATTATTACAACTGCAAAATATCTATTCTATTATGCATATTAAATTGGAATAAATACATGATACCGATATATATACTTGTTTTCAACTGTATAAAGTAAATAATAATATTTAAAATCTTAATATAGATGTTGGCTAAGTTGTTCAAAATTAAGTTGAACATTTTCATTACGAAGCCACGCTGCAACGTCCGTCCTTAATGAAGTTTTCCGTGGCCGGCGAGGCATGATTAAATAAGAAAGTTATAAAATTATGTAAATCGTATACTTTGATAATTATAAAAGTGAACTCTTAATCAACTTACTTATTTTAATTGCTGATACGACTACTATACAAGAATCTGTTTAATTTTGTGGAGAGGCCTGCCTTTTGTACATGTCCTTTTTCTAAATATAATAGATAAGAAAGCTAAAACTCATAGCAATACAATTCTTCTTGACAGTTTTTATTCTTTTTAATTTTCAATAGAAATATTATTCTCAAGATAAAGCATTTCGTTGTCAGTATTTATTGACATCCAGGATTATCAATATTCAGAACTGTCAGTAATTCAATTCAATAATAAATATAATAATAAATCAAACAACCAGGAATAAAGAACTAAAAAATTGGTCAGTGTTTGATCACGTTAGTTAAAGTAATAATGAAGTCACATCCGGAGGAACTGGGAAACATTTCATACATAGATAATAATAGTTTTTAGTTCAATGTTGTTTAGGTATAATTTGTCTTATTATCAGGGCGGACAAAGTTGGTTAGGTTAAAATAAAATAGCTTATTAGTTAGTTATTTGTCCGTAAAATTCCCGTTCAAATAAAATAAATCACGTTAAAATATTTTGTTGTGATTTGTAGCCATATACATTTACCATAAAGTTGTTATTGTAATATTAAATACACACATTTTATTGTTATAATACGTAATATATTGCAAATCAAAAATTGGGAACAAAATTAACGTAGAATAAACTTTGCAAATGATTCCGATAGAAACTTACCACGTTACCATGGCAGCGTATACTCTAAAATTGGAAACAAAACTAACGTAGAATAAACTTTTTGAATAGGAACACAAAATGAACTCCGAAAATGTATGCGACAGAACGTTACTTTACAATGGCAACGCAGGCAACGGAAGCTCTCAAAAGGAAAAAATAACCCGATTTTGAAACATTCTTCATTGGTGCCCCGCTCCTATTGGTTTTAACATGAAGATATGTAGCCTAAAGCCTTCCTCGATAAATGAGCTATCTAACACCGAAAGTATTTTTCAAATCGGTAGTTCTTGAAATTAGCGCGTTCAACCATACAAACAAACAATCAAACTATTCAGCTTTAGCTGTATTAGTATAGATTTAGCCGACGCACAATTTATTTTCAGACATCACCATCATTCATATATTTGGAAGGATTTGTAATAAGTATAATAAATAAAGTTTTTAGACTTTCATTCAAATTCCTTAGTAAGAAGTAGTAAATTAATTAGTCATTGTGTTTGTAGATACATCAATAAAGATATTTAATACTTTTAGGAACCTTGCAAAATAAAAAATAATGCAGCTGAATTTATACTAATTTATGTACTTGTGGTATATACAAAAAATAATAGTAATTATAAAACAGGTTAATAAAGCACTCGATAAATGTGAAACTTTTATATTACAGTTAAAAAAAAACAAAAACTCAACGTCAGACCGTGTTCGCATGCGGTCTCCCATGCAAGTACTGACCGCGCTCGACGTCGCTTAACTTCGGTGATTGGACGACACAACACAATATTACTTACCCCCACAACTTCTCATCATACAAAAAGGTTACGGATCAGAGTTTCAAAGTCCTCTTATAAGAAGTTTCACTTCAAAATAAGTTTGTGATAGAACACGGTTTTAATGCGAACTAAAAAGTATAAAATAATTTATCTAAGCCTGATGAAGAATATACACATTTTTAAAATTCTTCTTCTTTCTGTGTTGTTGTAAATTTTTAAAAGGTATTAAAATACCTGTATTATTTGAAACAAAAAACTTGTCGCGCATACAATACATAATATTAAAAAAAATATTTGTATTGTATTTTTTTTTCCTTTTTTATTTTCTGGCATTGTCATCCAATTTCAGGTTATGTTTCCAATCCTATCTCATCGAGAAGATAGTATACAATCAATTACAAAATTCCACCCGGACATACGAAAAAGAAATCAGGTTAATAAAATAGTGCTAATAAATGAAATAAGAAAACAATTGTTATAATAGTATCCAGTGTTGCCAATTTATCGACTTTGTTGCTGCAAGTGACGACTTTTGATTAAAACTTTGTGGATTACGTCGGGACCACCAGTTCTGAATGTTCAACATAATATAATAAAATATTATTATTAGTTATTATTTAACTTCGCAACGTAGATTTATTACATCGACTGAAAAGTCGATGAGGAAATATTGTAACGTTCGTTTTTTTTGGTAATCAATCTTGTAGTAGATAATTACTGCCATTGTCTAGTAGGTAATGATATTACAAGTTTCTTGCGATCATTTCAATGAACTAACAAGATGGCGGCCGTCTTGTTAGAACATTCCAGGCATTTTTTGTCAGAATCCATGCTCAGTGGTATTATTTCCGATCCACTATATTACGTAAAACACCACAAATATTACACAATATAGATCCAAATAACACAAGATTATGAATACAAAATAAAAACCACTACATGACGTTCTAATATCCCACCAAAACTCCCAACGTCCTTTTTAAAAGTCAAGTGTGCATGGGAGGTTTTAATCGCCAGCACACTGCAAAGGCTTTGCAACAAAAATTATTTAGCAATTTATCTGACGACATTTGGCTAGTACAAATACAAACTGTTTTGGGGCCAATAATAAATACATTTTTTCTTAGTTGATACAGAATTCTACAGTGTCAAGAGAATATATAGGGAAAATGTTTTGGGTGTAAGGGGTGTTAAATAACATCATAAGACTTGAGACATCCAAGCCAACCTCACCTGCTCGTGGTGCACCCTGCTGAATAACGAACGAGGCAATGGCGAAAGCGGGGTGGTAGGGTTTTACAGCCTGACTGGGTCACAACCACCATGTATATAGCGAAACAGCCCGTCATAGTCATTCGCTTCCGCGGGTCGCGTTTCGGGATCAGCCTGTGCATATCCAGCTATTCGCAGGCCGGCATGACAGTGGCGACCAGCGATGGATAGTGTGTCGCTCGGTGATTGCCGTTGTTTTTGGATTGTATTGTGCTTACCATCAGGCAAAGTGCAGTCACTTTGCATGCTACAATAAAAAAAAAAATGCAAAACTTATTTTTTACAACAAAAAAGGTTAAACTGCGACATTAGCTTTTATTAAATGATATTAAGAATTATGTAACTTATTAAGTGGCGAAGATTGATAACTGACATATAGTTCTTAATGTAATTAGAATTATTTTTATATTGTTTTATTTCAAACGCTTCTAGTACTATTATTAAATATTTCTAGTAATTCTGGCAATTGTGATGGAAACAACAATTTATGTGATTGTTATAATGATGATAATATATTTAATTAAAAATTTGCATTTTTATACGTACTTAAATTAGAATTAAATTGCAGCGACTTGCCGTTTGTGCCCCCTGAGAATAAAATCGCGAGTCCGCTTCTGGTAGAATCAGTTTTTGCGAACGAGTTTCTAGCGACTCTTGATATTGATTCCAGGAACTCGAATTCATATGAGTTCGCCACACTGGTACTATTTAAAAAGGCAACGAGAAAAAGAATTTAATATTGTGCACTGTGCATAGAGAAACAGAACAAATATAGGCAATAGAATAGCAAAACTTCTTGGAATGCATTCATTTCAGAAACGATACACTAATATAAACTAACTCTATGCTTTTTGCTTGTTTAAACATTGTCACAGTTTAGAAACACATTTTTTTTCGAGATGTGTATTATTTACATGATTTTTAGCCTATTTATTGTGTTTGCGAATAAATTTTGTTACACGAAGAATGGAACTAGGTATTTAGAATATTGTTCTCATCCGGATTGTTCCATGAAAAATCAACATACAATGTGTATTGCTGCTAACAAACAGAGTCCTAGGTTATACGCGTCTGGAATGACTACTTGGATGAGATATCAAATACTTTTGTTGCATAACAGGCATAGAGATAACATTGCAATGGGTCTAGAAGCAGGACAGCCGCCCGCCACCAATATGCGTAAAATGTATTGGGACTATGAGCTAGAGGAGATGGCGGAGATTTGGGCACGGCAATGCCAGAAGCGCCATGATGAATGTAGAAATACAATAAGATTTAACGTCCTTCAGAATATGGATGTGCGACCTATTGTTTCGAGAGTTACAGAAGCACAATTACTGGCGGATGCTGTTGGGGCGTGGTTCTCGGGGTCAAGAGTTTTGCCTCCAGAATATGTTTGGTCTTTCAGGTTAACGAATTGTAGTGCTCCCGGGGGCTGTAATGCCCATTGGTATTCAGCAGCCGCTTGGGCTTCAACTTGGCGTCTAGGATGTTCCCAAGCTTTGTGCACCGCTAAGAAGCGTTCTTGCGTTTTATTTCGAAAACGAAGATCTTCTAAACAAAGTGATGGTTCCGAAAACAATATAACAACGTTGACCACACAGAGTGAAAATATTTTACGACGAACAAGATATATGACAACAACAACACGTTTACGTTTTGAAGATTTTCCAGGAACGGAGAAAGATGATAGTAAAGAATCACCTTTGCATCGGGGTATTTTAGAACTGCAGAAGAAGATGAAGAAGCGAAAGGACCTCAAAATAATTGCTTATACTTTTTGTAATTACGGTCCAGCTGGTAATATTGATGGATTTCCTATTTATGAGCCTGGGAATACTTGTTCTAATTGTCCTATGGGAACTCAGTGTAGCGATCGAACTCACAGAGGTTTATGCTCTGTTATCGGCGATCCGGAAGGACATTCGTAATGCACTTCGTATATAAATAGATTTTTTTGTTTTTTTAATAGTTATTTATTCTATTGTTTATAATATAATAGTACCAACCTATAACTGTTGCATTACTGAATACACAATTATAAAAATTCGTAAAATTTTCAGCTTATGCTTTCATTGATATTATAAATATTACACAAAAAAAACACTCATTAATAGAAAACAGTAATTGTATGTAATTATAACAGATTTTTATTACTAATTATTAACAAAAAAGTTTCATACACCATGCTTTTAAAATTAACTAAACAATATAAACTTTTTGGCTTTGTAGTTTCAGTCTCAATATATTTCATTTACAGAGGAATACGGAGAAGCAACAAACCGCTTGCGCCACTTGTCCACGGTAAGGAGGTATATCGTTGACGTATAGTGCATATGAAGTCATCGCGATAATTTTCTGGATAAGGACCAAGTGTCGAAAACATAAAACAAAAAAAAATGATCGAAATATATCCAAAAGTTATTGCATGATGTGCGTACAACTGCAAATCTCTATCATATTATTTACTATCGGGATTCGCGGACGTTGTCCCGTCCTGATAAACAAAAAAAAACTAGAATCAGACCATAGCGCCATCTATTATGTCTAATTGTGAATCGAAACCATTCATAATTCATTCATAGTGTTACGGTAAATCCTATCTGGGCACGAACTAAAAAGTTCGCAACTTCCTATCTTTGCCGTACCGTGAAGCTGTGGAACAATCTCCCGGCCAGTGTGTTCCCTCCTTCCTATAATATGGGGTCCTTCAAGCGTAACGTGAAGAGAGATTTATGCAGGCCGGCATGACAGCGGCGACCGGTGAGGGATAGCGTGTACTCGGTAGTCGCCATTGTTTTTGGATTATACTGTGCTCACCATCAGGCACAATACAGTCGCTTTGCTGCTATTATAAAAAAAATTTCAAATCAACCTGTGCACACAAAAAGTATCATTACAATCGGTCCAGCCGTTTAGGAGCATTTCAGTCACATACTAGCTGTGCCCGCGACTTCATCTGCGTGGAAGCTTATATATAAAACAGTGATTATTAATAAAGTCATCTGAATGTATTAAGTCCATTTACTTGTCTACTTTTCTCTCGTACTTAAGTCGTGCCGTCATTAAAACTACAATAACTTTTGACAGAGCGGACCGATTTTAATGAAACAAAGATTAAGTTACTTCCGAGGATATGCTTTACAATTTTCTTGAGGAATCTGAGGGTTTATTGTGAACCCGGTACTTTAGCAGTGATAAGTGTTTATACAAACAGACAGACATTTCTAAAAATGATTAAAATGTAATCTATTACTTAGTCCTACACAACAATTTTTTTCTCGAAAATCGAAAAAGTACAGACACTTTAAATTTACATTCTTATCATATGTATGTATAGATGTATATAGATTATAAAATAATCCTGTGTAACAGTCTGTCTGTGTCTGCTACTGTGTGTACGCTATAAACTCAAAAACTACTGAATGGATTTTCATGCGGTTTTCACCAGAAAATAAAGTGATTACTGGGGAAGGTGTAGGTAAATAACTAGACAAGTTTTTTTTCAGAGCGCAACAACGTCCACTGGGCCCGCTAGTTATATATAAAAGATAATACGAATAGTAACAGTTACTGATATTACAGATGAAATTAGGACGTTACAACTAATTAATTGTAACGAATATTATAAATGTAAATGTCAGTCTGTTACACTTTTACACCTACATTACTCAGCCGATCATCATGTAACTGTGTGTACAAATTATCAAGGGCAGAGAAAAGAACATAGATTATCTTTAATCCAGAATAAAACAAAGATTAAATTTACATTAACGCGAGCGAAGACGCGGATAAAAGCCAGTCTGATAATAAGTAGTTGAAGATTTCGATTTATCGGATTAAGGAACAAAAAATTATCAAGATCTAACAGTTCAACAGCTACATCGCAGTAAATGCAATTCCATTAGTGCGGCGAGGTGCATTCATGTCAATATTGATTCCACCGGGAGACGGATAAAATGTACTAGCTTTAAGGTTTCTAGTTAATTTGTGAGAGACGGCAAGACGAAGACGTAATGTTCCCTGAATAAGCTTCTTAAAGATAACTGAATAAGTTACATTTTACTAGACAAGTCATTTAAAAAAAATACTTTTTCGGTTTTACAGTTTGACTACATTTTTGATGTTTAAATAAATCACTTCATCATTCATCAATTCTTTTCAATCATTATCGTGTATGATGTAGTCTAAAATGGTAAACACGCTAAACATACGAGTTACCAAATATAGCTGCAGGAACGGTAGTCCGGTGAAGCTGTTAAGACCTCGCTTGGTTTGTGTGATAAAAACCCAATCGAGTTTTTCGCCGTATCAACAGGTGCATGGCGACAAATTTTCACCTTGTAGTGTACTGATGTAAAAAGTATATAGTTATTTTATTACTTATAAACTACTTATAGAGTTTATATTTGGAATTATTTGAAAAGATAGGCAGTTCGACTATTCACGGACTTGTTGACACGTGTATTTTAATATTTAGCCATTACAATGGTTTAATAAAGTTTGCTGCATTTAAATGTATATTATGTTATTTCAATAGTTGTACCAAAGGCTGGTACATACCACACCTCGAGGGTGGTAGATATCTAGGCAAGCTGAGAAATAACTCTAGCATGGTGCCTATGATTTCATCATAATGAATTCCTTTACCGCAACGCTCCGATTTAGTCGCAAGGAGTCGAACCTATATGAGTCGACGCTGTGTCCGAATAAGTTTCAAAGAGAAAATAAAAAATATCCATATGATTATGTCTTATTATTATTAACTTTTATATTATAACTAGCGGGCCCGGTGGACCTTATCCCGCCCTAATAATAAAACCTTGACAAATTATATACACAAACCTTCCTCAGGAATCATCTGGTATATATCTACTGGTGAAAACTGCAAGAAAATCTGTTCAGTAGTTTTTGAGTTAATACGAACATGCACACAGACAGGCAGACGTGGCAGAGGAATTTGCTTTATAATATGTAGTGATATATATTATAATTAACGCGTAGGACGTCGAGTGTAGTTACTAGTACTTAATATATAATTCTTGTTGTTTATAGATTCCCGTGTTGGACTCAATGTAGGGATTCCAACTTACATCGATCAACGCGGTGTCCAGCAAACCAGCATTGCTACAAAACGAATATTTACAATACTAGGTTTTACTCGCGGCTTCACTAGTGTTAACATATGCTGAAAATAAAACACAACCCATTTTACTCATAGGTGAAATAATTTTTGACCTGAAACTTGTTATAAGAGGGCTTTGAAATTCTGAGCGGCAGCATTTTTGTGTGACGAAAAATGGTGGCGGTAAACACTGTGTTGGGTAGAGTGTTGAAAACACCGTTTCTCGTTTGATCAATGAAGTTTAGCAACGTCGGGCGCGGTCAACACCTGTACGGGAACACCGCGTTATGTTTGCTTGGTCTTGTATTTTTCAACTGTATTTAATTAAAATGTTTCCCCGTAGTATAAAAGTTTCGGTACTATTGTGTGTCTTTACGATACAGATACGGTTAAGTTTTTAAAATTTATTCATTAAAAACAAAAAAATCAAATCTTTTCTTTGCATAATAGTAGTATAGATTAATCAATAAGTTTTTGTATTCGATATCATCGAAACTTTTTTATTAAATCGTCGAGTATATTTTATAAAAAAAAAAACTGTTTTGTCAGTTCGGGCTGTATCTTACAAACATAATTCAGATTGTGAATTTACTAAATGCATTTATTATACATCTGATTATATGAGAAACGTAGACGGTTTTAAGTGTTACAATGTTGTCTGTAGCTAAAGTACGTATTCATGGAATGCAAGATGAAAATTGGGTCATCAAACACAAGATTAATCAGTACCGCGGCCTAATTAAATTATATGGTTGGTATCTTTTCAATATATGGTAACTAATATAGAGGTAATATAAACAAAGCGTGTTTGGTGCATTATCATTATTTTTCGCTAAATAATATCATCCCATTAATTGGGTGACTAAGCAATAAGTGCATACATTATTATTTATCTTGATATATATAGTACTTCCGTGCGTGTGTATGTGACTGAACTCCTAGACGGCTTGACCAATTTTGATGACACAATTTGTGAGTGTTTGATCGGGTCCCTGGATGGTTTAGGGTCATAATTGGGCCCGGTATGGAGCACTGCGATTGGATTCCAGGAGTTCTTATTTTCTCGGCGCTATAACGTCTGCAGGATTCGCTAGTATTTATATACAATGTTAGAGGTCTGCTGTTGTGCATATATTACTGAAAAAGTAATTGATAGATTTCGACAAAAATAGGGTACTTATGTATTAACGCCACCGAAATGTGCACGCCGACCGCTACCGCGGCCGTTTCGCGTAAGTTTAGACTTGCGAAAGACAGCACGAGCCGGCCGCGGCAGCGGTCGTCGAGCGCATTTCGGTGGCGTTAGTGCGTAATTACCAAAAATAGTTTTAATTCTTAGACAATAAATTTGTCTTCTCTAAAAAATAATTATTACGATATCTGTATTCAATATAAAGTTGTTAAAGTTTTAAGAAACTACATTTTTATCAGGACTGCGCGTTCAGAGATGTGTGTTTTCTTGTCGTGGAGAAGCGGTGCAATCGGTGTGCGGTTTATGTTTTTTTTCTCTGTAGATAGAATATATTGTTAAGATAACAAAAGCACGCAGATGAAGTTGCGGGTATCAGCCAGTTAAGGAATACAAGCATCCCTCCAGATGGGAAAGCACATTGAGATGCAACAATGTCATGGTGAATTCATTTAGCATGGTAAAAACCTCTAAATTACTGTTCCTCCGTAATTCTAACCATTGGAATATGATAACAATAGCGACAACCTCTATAATAAGCTTTTTTATCCTATTTCATAACATTGTTACATGATTAAAACTTTCCTATCGGATACGAACATTCTATCTCGTCGCCATCACAATTTCCTCTCTCTACGCTCAGGTAGGCACTTGCGGGTAATGTAACGCTTTATACAATCGAAAAACTATAACATTATATAAAAATAAACCTGCATTGATACGAGTTTGCCGTATATACTAATAATACTGATGATAAAGATAGCAGAAGCTCATTAAAAATAATAAGTTGTGTACAGAGAAGTATTGGAAATGAAATCTATTTTATAACTATAATATATTTTTACAGTTTTATGCGTCCAGGTTGATGCCGGGCGCTGCTTAATCTTTAATCAGAAACTTCTTAGATAGATCCTTATAATATCGGACGGGCAGACTTTACATTCGTCTTGAACTCAATATTTCATATTGAACAAGATAATTATTTTTTATAAATTTATTTTCTAAGTTTATCAAGTAGTTACGTTATTAATTTTAATTATAAAACGAGACGGTGTCGTAATACCGTAATAGGATTGTCACAGATGACCATCTAATCCAACGACGATTATTTTATTAATTTACCAAATATTTAAACTCGATGTATACACAAATGTATTTATAATTAAATCTACAAATGGTCTATTAATTATAAACTACAGTCTTCTTTTTTTTCAACTGACTACGCTATTAACTCGGCAAGGTCTTTTCAGCTTCACCGGACTACTAAGGCGAGCGTTTAAGGCACACAGCCGATTTTATTCAGACAATTGGCTCAAGGGTGCACGGCACACCTCGACTTGGGCTCTTGTCGAAATCCCGGATCTGACCTAGCTAAATTATCATTATTATTACATAGTATAAAACAAAGCTCCCTATCGCGTCTGTCTGTCTGTTCGCGATAAATTCAAAAACTACCGAACGGATTTTCATGCGGTTTTCATAATCGGGGCGCGACAACGTCTGCCGGGCCCGCTAGTTTATACATATATTCGTTTGTGAATCATACAATAATGAAATTGTATGAATCACAAACGCTTACGTGTATATCGGATCATGAATGTACAAAGTACTCTAACGAAAGATTATAAAAATCGTTCGTATAAGTGAGAAAATTAAGAATATACGATGGAAAATATACATCATAAAATTATGGAACCTTTTTTAAGTCGATTAAAAGTCGCATCTTTTAATGAATTCGATTTACCTCAGCGTTAACTAATCGTGTACTAAACGTGCAGTGTTAAATATATTTTAAAAACGGTACCCGATGCATCAAGCTTGTTTATTAAACGTGAAAACATTGCAGGAGAATATTATTATATTGTGCTTTTGTTCATAATTACACGAAATATGCACGAATACTTGTCCCACGCTATAATATTTACATATCTCGTGTCGAATACATCCAAAAACGTTTCATTGGATATATAAATTTTTGTAACAATATGAACTTAAGATAGCCGACTAAACTTATTTGAGTAATACATATCAATGTCATTGTATTAGAGGTGGTAGAGCTACGCTGAAGCTATTACTGGTTTCAGCATGAATGGGTCAGCTCGCCCGGGGTAGTACCACCCTCTCACAGAAAACCGACGTGAAGTAACAGTGCTTGCATTGTTGCGTTTCGTTCGGTCAGTGAGAGCACCGGATAACCCACCTCCCCTCTCCCTCGCCCCATCTCCATTCCCCCTCCTTCAAACACTGGATGGCAACGCACTTGTGACTCTTCTGGTGTTGCAAGTGTCTATGGACGGTGGTGATCACTTAACATCAGGTGACCCACGTGTTCGTTTGCCTCCTATGATATAAAATATTGTAGACTGTCTATCTAGAATTGATGTAAAAAGTTTAGTTTTATATGTGTCTACGAATATATTAACAAACCCTAAAATATGTAACACTTATACAGACTTATAAAGGGAATTCATTTGTAATCCGGGTGTGCAGACAATTTAATTCTCTAGATGTCAGTGTTGACTTATTTCGTACAAGTATGTCCTCTCTTGAACACAGTTGATGTCGGAGCTTTTTTCAGTAATGTTTGTTTTTGTTTATCTTTTTGTTTTCCTTCATGGCTTTCTGTTAAAATATTATATACTTATGTGTGTGGAAATATGTAATTAGTCTTGTGTTTATTGTTATTTCTATTAGTTACAGTTTCTTCTTAATGGGAAATAAAATAAATCGTTTTTCTTTAAATAAAACAAATATATTTAATAAACATGTTTTCTAATCTTAAATATATTATTTTTACTAGAACGTGATCGCAAAATTCACGAAGGTGATTTGCTTAAGCAGAAGAAGAGGTATTCTCGGGATATTCGTACACTTCGTAAAGAAATTTCGAAAAAAAGAGAACAACTCGGCGTCGCTGTTTACGGTGACAAGCAATTTTTAAGAAATGCCTTTCAGGAACATAAGAGGCTGCAGCTCACTTACATGAACAGTCAGGGTGATGTTAGTAAATTTTTTAACATATTGTGCAGTACAGAATAAGGATATTTTAAGCCATTTCAATTCCGATACGCTATTTTCTAAAATTAATGAACACTGTAGATTTTTCTAAGACATTTTCTAGGCGGTTCTTATTTGTTTTTTTTTTAGGTTTGCTGTGTTATTCTTTTTTGTACCGGGTCTTATCGTAGTTGTGCACAAAAACTGAACTATATTACTAACAAATGAACATACGAGTAAATCAAATAGATTGTATTATAATTTAACATAACAAAAATACATATTTACAGTAAATATTTGATAGGCTTTAGTTGACAAACAATTCTTTATACCTCAGTTGTACAATAAAGATTTAAAATAATTATCTCGCTCGTATAATCTAATCCAGTTAATTAAATATCCATCGTACAAGTATTTAGACTTTATTTACTGTAAGTATTTAAGTTTAAGCCAATAAGTAAATAGAAACATGTAAATTCCTAAAGATATACGACTTATTACTTTATATTATCTTATTAAGTCTATTATTATTAATAGACATTTGATTTGTCTCTCGGGAAAGCTATATTTTTCTAGATAAAAGGTAGCCTATGACTTTTTCTGTGCCCTTGACAACATGAATTCAATACTTCATTAAGAACCGTTAGTTGTAAAGGCGTGAAAGCGTAACAAACAAATTAACATCCGCATGTGTTAATTAGGATTATTATATAGTTGTTATTCGCATATCGTCACACAGTAATTAAACAATAATTAGTCTGCCTTTTCTTTCTGAATCTAAATGTTCTTATTTATTCTATCTGCTACATCAATCTTACATAAGGATACTTGTTTGAGTTTTTCGATTTTACGGTTTTCCAGTCTTCATGTATTGTATTTTTATTTAAATTCATTAGTAATTTAGTAATTAGTAGTTTAGGTGAACATGCAACCAATATTCAATCTGTAACGAAATACAATACAATAATTGTATGTATATTAAAAAAAAAAAATTCTAGAGAGTATTGGAGAGTATTCATCAAGAAAACTTTAATAAGCGGAAACAGCTCGACCGAATAAGATACACGAAGAAAAAGAAGATGGAAAAATTCCGTCTGACACAGGTATAAATTATGAAATATTCTATGTTATTTAACTTCAATATATATTTTATGCAAATAATGTTGGTGTGTTGGATGTAATCCTTGGAACTATTAATCTGATTTTCCAAATTATTTCGCTGAAAAAAGTTACGTCCGAACCAATGGTCACCCTCTATTTGTGTTAGTTTTATTGTTATTATGTTATAAGATATAAGTAGCTGCTTTGATATAACAGTGAAATTACACTGACGGTACACGAGAGCTCGGTAGATTTAAAAGAAAAGGGACAACATTAGGGACTGCTGCTCGAGCATCCTTTCTTTAACTCTTCCGTTGCCGTTGCATACGCAGGTAAGAATAAACAAAGGGCCGGTCGAGGAGAATCCTCTTGCTATCTGCTCCGGCCATATCCTAATGAGGAAAAAGAGTTTGGCAAAATCTCCCGATCCTACGATCTGTTTTTGGTCATTGATCTTTTATATAACATATCCCATTTTTTCATAAGGAACATGGCAATTATGTATGAAGACTATTATATCCAAATTAAACTCAAGACGTACCTTTCTAATAATTATTTATAGTATAATAAATATTTAATTTATACTTGATATTTTCTTTATATACGCAGGTATAGGCAAATAAAATAAAATTGATCCGTTGAAGTGTCGAAAATTATTATTTTTTCATTTCAATGTTGTAAAGATAAGGCGGTGTGTGTTAAGCCTTATTATTCCTGTCGTGACCCAATTGCGATCTGTTGAGGTAGGTTAGGTTCGACCGAGCGGAAGTAATGCGCTAGCAGTTTCCGGATCTCGATACGAAGGGTGTTTCACAGGAGCACTGTGAGGGTTTTTAAACCTTCCTATGCCTTCCTCTTTAAGCTGGAGAGTATCCGTAAATAAATTTTACCTACGTTGAAAAGACTTAAGTTGAACTTGTGATGGAAGTAATTGTGATTTGGCTGTGGCAACAGCCGACAAGTAAATGCAGAATACTTCTGATTCTGCAAGTTAATAGAGAAAAGCACTTAATTTGCAGATTAGATAGGTAATGGACATAATAACTATATTCGAAATTTAACAAGAACATTTATAATAGTATCTGTACGAGGATGGACAAAATTTCTAGTTTTACTTATTCTAAATTAACAAAGTTACATATGTTTTAACTCTAGCGTATTCACACCCTTCTTAAAGAAGAATGGAATTTATCCGAATAATAAAGTACACATATCGTGTTTAAAAAAAACGTTCTATATTGCTTGCAAGATTTTTTAAATATCATGTATTATTGTTAACTCTTACGTGTGGGTTATGTTAGTTATTTTATAAAAGTGTTTGTACTTTTCTGTATTGACATAACTTATAAATTAAACACGTATATGATTCGCAGTTCTTATGACTGCAATTTATACTTTCTATCTTTCATTTGCTTATTATACTAGCCGTGTTCTACATATGCATGGCAAATTTGAATTAGGCATAGGTATAACTTAATGCTTATCTCATTAACTACTTGTTAAACTGATTGACGTATCCAAAATCTTTCGCAATGAACGAGGTAACGTCTTATAATTTTTATTTCAGGAGGGGAAATAAATTTATATTGAATACTATTTTCAATTTACAAAATATTGAGTCCATTTTAAAGCGGTATGTTACGAAAAGGTTTTCGTTTTTTCAACTATATTTGTGATTTCTTGAAATAAGTTTTCTTTAAAATATCTACTATTAATAGCGCGAATGGAATCTTGGTGAAATTGACATTTACAAAGTAATAAAAAACACCGATTTGTTTTGAAGAACTATTAGAAGGCACATCTTTTGTTCTTTTTAGAGTTGAATAGTTTATTTTCTAGTCCCTCAAAACTGCAGTTTACTTACAGTCTATGCAATCGTTGCCAGTAAATAGACACTTGTAAATATGACGGAATAGAGTTCTTGGTCTTGTTGGTTTAAGAAAATGACCTTGCATGACTGTGGCATGATTAAGTAAATTTAGTATTTATTTAGTAATTTATTTAATCATAGTTGGAGTCTGCTGAACTAAGAGATCGGTTGTTGTTTGAAGTCGGCGGTAAATTACCTCCTGAAAAGAAGGAACAAGCTGTAGCTAACTATGTCCAAAAAGCGAACATTAAGAAAAACGCGGCACTGGCAATAAAAGTAATGTATAAGAAGATATTGAACATACTTAAGAAGGTAAGCCTGGAAAGACACGATACTGTAAAAATCTTAGCAGCATTAAGTAATTTTTTTTTTTCGTTAGGCATTGTACCAACCAAGGCTTATTTCAAATTCTTTTATTCACAAATGTAACTACCAGCAGTTTAATATATCTGCGGTTATTTCCCAAGGAAACCTTACCGGTCAGGGCCGGATTAGACATATAGTTCAAAATGTAAATGTTACGCGCGTCCTCTATCCTCCAGCAATGTAATAATGTGCAGCGGGGCTCCCAACTGATTTATTGTTTTAATGTTATCTCTAAATTTGCTTGTATATAATTATAAGAACTTTTTTACGATATCTACAATTACTTTAAAATCACAGAGTCCCTGAAGTGGCAAATACCACTTCTGGGTCTGACACTTCAAAATCAATCACTGGTAGGATCAAAGTCCAATTCTGAGTATGTAGCGCAATATCCTGCGTTAGACATCATACATACACTTATGGCGTGGTTACAGCGCAACTAACTTCCTGCTATATACGTCCATAGTTTAATAATGTTCTATTTTCATAAAAATTCATAACATCGTGTTCTTTGTCGTAGTTATATTAAAATTTAAAAGCAAACGCGATCTATCTTAGTCCTTTATCGTGGCACGGGTAAGTGAATCTACTCTTGAGCAGATGTTATAAGACATTTTATTAAAATAAATACATTTTTATTAAGTTTACTAAAATTACATTATGAAATGATATTTTCGGTTATTGTTATGAACAAGGTTATAGTAATTAGCTATCTACGAAGTAAACTTGCCGAATGTATGCGTTGAAATTTATCTAAATTACATAACCAGTAAAAATATTTAAGAATAATGTGGTCCGTTAGAAACATACTTTAAAGAATAATTAAACTTAATGGGTATGTGTTTTCTTTTATAGTGCATATTAGTATATATTTTTACATAATATAATCATCAAATAGCTGATATACATGCATACATAGAACAACACTTAATTCAATTAAAACTTCGTTAAATCAAACCTCGATAAGTATAAAAAGTTTTGCAACTCAAAAGAAAATCTTCCTCAATAATCTTCAAGCCCCAATACCTCCATTATTACAAATTTGAGCATTCTACAAGCAAAAAGAACGTCGATTTCCCTATAGAGTATTCTCTCTCTATAACTGATTTATTATATTACATTTACAACTTAAGACTTTAAGTTAATAACCTCTATGGTCCGAAGAAGAGATTTTATTAAAGTAACCGACTTAAAACATTTTGACGACAGAATGTGCGGACTTACAATTATTTTTACTTCAAACATTAGCCAGATTCAGATTTAGATCTTATTACACATAAAAAGAACAGGTTTGTTTAAAAGGTTGCCATTCAAAAGTAACTCTGAAACTCGAATATACCTCTATAAAAATTCGTCGATGACAAAATCCTTTTAAACTTTACACTTCTGTAACTTTAATTTTATTGTTGCACCCTTGAAGTTCGATTTACCGAGGTTTACACTACCCATTACCGATACAAAACTAGGTTTGTTTCACAACCAAAGGTTTTCTACGTGCAACATATAACTTTTTATTCAATCTGTCGATAACAAGGCAACGCAGTGAATTTAAAATTATAATTTCCACAAAAATTGATAGTACGACTATTTTGCAGCTTACGTTGAAAAAGCTTTAACATAATAAAGAACAAATAGAGACTCCTTTTTTAAAATAAGATTTCCTTTGTTCGTTATGGCGCGTTTTAGAAGTGCACATTGAAATGCAAATTTAATTGAAAGGCTATTTGTAAAAAAATGACGAAGTCGTTTCAGACGTGACAATTTAACAAAAAGATAGCCTGAAATAGACTGATTGTACCAAGGGAATTAATGTAGTACTTTCACAATGTTTTAAAAATACAGTATTTAAGTGCTTCAATCAATCGACACTAAACAATTTCTGCTGGCCATTTCTGCCATCTTGTTTTTTTACTATCAAGATCATAAGTTTATTAAATAACTAACTCATACTTGTGACTTCATATCCGTTGTTTATTGCCTTGATAATATATTTAATCTATAGAAGAAAAAAATATTTAATAAGTTTGAAGCAAATATATACTTTGCTTACGAAATTCCTTTAGTCTTTAAGAGTGCTATAAAAATCAAAGTTTCTTAAAAATTGTTTTCAACTTGATATTATTATTTTTTTAGATAAGACCAAAAATATTTAAGAAGTAAAACTACAAAAATGTTATCGACATCTATCTAGTAGTTTGAGCGTGATGCGCGCACAACGGCAGACTTCTATCAATATATTTAGTGAGAAATTGCTCTACGTCCCATAGGACTCGTCCTACTTTACTGTGGTATTGGAAGCTCTTAAGCTGGACTGTCGTTCGCAAGGAAAATGTCTGATGGGAGCCACAGAGATGGGTCAACTAGCCATGGAATATCTCGATGATAGAAAATTTGAGTTCAGTAAACTCGAAAAGGAAATAAAAACTAATATGAAGGAGAGAGATCGAACACTGAAGTTAGCGCGCCGTGAAGTAGCTTATCTAACCGATTCATTTCCGGAGCTCATACGTAAAGAGGTATTTATACATCAATATGGGAATAGAAAGCTTGTACTATTTACTGCAGTGGTCCCCAAAAAGACCCATATGTGTCCCTGGTGGTTGATTCCAAACTTCAAGAGGTCCACGCCAGCGAAAAACAGTCTAAGGGGTCGAGGAGCTGCAAATGGGGACGGCGGCAATAGTGAACTCCATTTAAGCAAGTCGTGATGAAAATTGTAGCTTTCTATAAATCACTACGTATTATAAAACAAAGTCCTCTGCCACGTATATCTATCTGTCTGTTAGCGAATTTTCACCAGTAGATAAAGTGATTTTAGAGGAAGTTTTTGATATTTAATTTGTTAAGATTTTTTTATTATCAGGTCGCGGGCGGGACTACGTCTGGCGTGACCGCTAGTAGAATAATATGATATGACAGTGCGTTTCTATTTACATAATACTTCTTGACAATAGACATATAAGTGAATACATCTAAAAGGTAATTCTTATGGAATTTGACGAAGATATGGAGCTAGATTCTGACAATTTCATGCAACTGTCAATCAGGAGAAAATTCCTGATTGATGATGGGATGAACTTATAAAATTGTTTTATAGGTACTTTTGTAGAAATTTAATTTGAATGAAAGGATAGAAGAATCATTATGAATTCTATGGTAGAAAATTATTTTATTTATAATATACCTAAATACACATTAAATTTCAGTTAGCAAAAGCTTTTCGTTTTGTGGTTGGGGTCAAAACAATTCAAATATACATATATATATATATATATATATATATATATATATATATATATATATATATATATATATATATATATATATATATATTATATATATATATATATATATTTAAATATGTACAGCAGTACAGTCAAAAATGGTATCGGGGTCAACAAGACAAAAATTTTTGGGAACCGCTGCTCTGCAGAAATATTGCGCGCATAGAATGTAGAGAATCAGTTTAGGGAGAGAAAACTGATGTATAATTATTGTTAACCCCCCGTATATAATAAATAATCCATATATAATAAAATAAAATATTAAGTGTTTACATGCGTATTGAAGGCGCTTTGATTAGAGATTATCGTTAAAGAGATTAATATATAATAACGTATTCTTAGACACTAGTAATTGAAGTAATGGAACAAACCACTGGATGGCCATTAGTACAAAATTGATAATGTTAATAAAATGAATATTTACAATAATTTAAACATGAATTTAAAATGTAGGCAATATTACCTAAAGACTTAATTCGTTAATACAATTTTTAATATTACTCATGTATTGTCAGGAAGCAACAAATCTCGATGATTTGTATGAAAACGAAGATGTTTGTAGCCACCATTCTGTGCATTGGGAACTCGAAGAGGTGATGGGAATATGTAAAAGGTTGCAAACAGCCACCCTGGTATCATCTTTTGACCAGATTCTTAAGAGGTAAGACTCAAATGTAACAACGTCTACGTTGTGAAGTCTCTTGCAGTCCGCTAATAAAGGTGAACCTTCTGTAAGGCTTTTAAATATAATCAAACTTTCTACGACTTCTTACTAGCTTATACTATGACTAGAAAACGGTTTTGTTAGAAAGTCTAATAATTATTAAGTAGTTTTCTTTCCTACATAACTTAACGCAGGTTTCAGCAAACTAGCACTTTTATTAATTAACCATAATTTTTGAAGTGACAACTTCTTTAGGCCCGTTAAGTGATTTTTGTAGCAGAAAAACTTATGGGTTTGCGTCACCCACAACCTCGAAGTGCTAGTGAAGCGTCACCGACAGACTCGTGGCGTATTGTGCTTGAGTCGGACTAGCGACGCGTAGCATAGCGGCCTGTGCACATACAATATCGATACTTTCTATTGAACTAGTGCAGCCTGCCATATGTTTGATTAATTAATATACTCAGAGTGCCAACAAATTTGAAATTCAGACTATAATTTGTCAAAAATTTCAAAAAAGAACACACTTATTAAGACAGTCTCGACTTTTTTTTTTGTATGTAAATTGTTATATGTGCAAAAAGTCCTGAAGGACTTTAATATACGTAAATAGATATGCTAATCGGAAGCAGATGCTTCGCTTGCTAGTTGCACTGGATCGCGCTCACTGCCACGTGTGCCGGGATGAGCCGGACGCCGCCTAACCCATTATATCTGGATGTGGAGATTGCATGGAACGCAATGGCCTCCTTTTGTTATGAGGTCCTTTCGCAGAAGAAGGTCACGGAAAGTGTTAACACAGGTTCTCAGCGGCCCTCTCCGTCAAAGGAGGGTCGGTAGAAGCGTTACGCACTCCTCTTTCCTCCACCATTGACAAACTTGGGAAGATGGGTTGTGGGGGTATCTTCCCATTACATAGGTTTCACGGACGGGGAGATAGCTGGTGTGCTGGGCTGTGCTTTACCTCACTGTCTTCTGATTTTGCTGGAGCCGGGCTTATATAATATGCTCTTCGGGACCAGCATTAAACGCTGAATCGCGGATGAATGCGGTTCATAGGCGGCTGATGGTACAACCTGAGGTTTTAGTGAATAGGAATCGTACATAGCCCTGCTACTCCCCCGTACATTAAGGTAACCATGATGGGTTTCCTCACGCAAAATAATAATATTAACAATAAAAAAAGGACATAAATGTGATGAATATTAACTATTAAATTTACCAAAAAACATGTATCTAGTCTGGTAAAACTGGTAAACTTCGATTTTTTTGCAAACTTGTTATTTTCGCACAAATATATTCGAAATTAACAACATCATTCGAAAGAGTGGTCGCAATTTGATATGCGTCACTTTCCTTCATCTTCACTTAAAAGTAGTAGAAAGTTATGAGGATTAGGTTTATATTATTTAATGTATTGCTTACCTCAATTTAGTACTGTATTTATTACAAGTCCGCAGGGAATAGTTATTACAACTGAAAGTTAAAGTTTTACCTTTAAATCGGCATTGACATGCTGTAGATAATTATTCAGTGAGTTTTTATATACATCAGTCTTTATATTCATGTTAATATGTGAATAATTTATAGCGTTATGTTGAAATGTCGCTATGATTTCTTTTTATTAAAGTTATTATATTGCAATTCTACTAATAATAATTAAATTTAAGTTTCAAAGTCATTCCTATTTTAGGCAATATGTCAGCGTATTGTCACGTTCTTTTATACCACTAGATAAGAAAAAGTAGGTCAAAGACAACCCTTATAAGAGCAAAGCGGGCGGCATCGATACCTACTGCATCGTATGGCATTGGAAAGGACATTATTATATTAAGGTACAGTACTACAATCTTCAATAAAATAAATGCTGGTAACATTTATAGGTTAAAGGAACAAAGATACCAGACCGAACGCTTGCTGATGCAGTTGAATCAGAATAGTGCGAAACGTGACACCCTTATCGAAGACCGAAAACACGCGATCATGATGCTGGATTCGCTTAAGAACGTTGGACAAGAAAAAACAGCGCAGTGAGTTTTGCAATTAAATGTTTATTTTGTATGTCATATGTTATCCGCTGTATTTTCCTATTTATTTATTATATAATGCTTGGTTATTTTTATTGTAATACTAAATTTAATAATAGCGAATTAACTAATTACAAATGTTAAATTTCTGTTTTCAGGTTGAGTTTTTTTTTCAAATATCATAAGAAATAATTGCATTACAAAATTTCCGAATTCATTTTAAACTAATATTAAGAAGATTCTGTTTTGGTATTATTTGCTTATGGTAATGCGTCTTTTTATTCAATTGAAATGAGACTTCAGTATATATTACTGATACCACATAGTATCTTCAATATTACCATAAAAGAGTATTGAATGTTAAATATAAGTTCTATCTGAATCGTTAAGTTAATAACGTCTAAACAGTTAGATGGTATTCGTCTGTTTAAAACTGTTGCTTATAATGGAAATAACCATTATTATTTGTACTAACAAATAGTTGACTTATAAGAAAATGGTAGACATTTTTAGGGTTTAAATGACTTTACATAATTTCCACGGCGATCAATTATACAGTAATGAAGTTGATATGTTGCAGCGCCATTTTGAAGCGAACTATAAGTAAGATTAGTTTAGATAATTTCCATTGAAAACATTTTTGTGTATCACTTTTTAATGATTTAAATGAAACGCTGTATGGATTTTATTGAATTCAGATAGACCAACATTAGTTTATACAATTTTATCTACTCGGTTCCATAGCCCGCATGCAATCCTAGTTCTTAACGAATTTGCAGACGTCAGTCTTGGACGATTTCTCCGTTTGCCTCTCTCTTACATTTTTAACGAGCACTATTTGTTCGCGAAACGGTACAGCGGGATTATATCCACTCTTCATTGATTCAAGTGAGCTTTTTCGAATATATGGTTATGTATTTAGAGCAAATCTATCCTAACTATGCGTACACAACCATACCTCACTTAGACCTAACTTGGTAACTTGGACGTTACGACAAAATGGACAGTGTATTAGTTGGTTGGTTGAAGGTTTGCGAATTTTTCACGCAAAAACTACAGAATAGATTTCTTATAACTTTACAGTGATACAGATTATACAACAGATAAGAACACGATGTGTTATTATATTTATAAAATTAGCCAAAATACAACAATAAGTTCCAAGGAACAAGGAACATAGAGTCATTTCAGCGTACGTTGCGTAGTTAGTTACACGAATATATTGTATGATGTTATCAGACATGCCTATAAAAGTAATACTCCTAGTTTTAAGATACCTAACAAAGCTTATTATTCATTTTTAAAAAGCACAGGACATGAGTATTTCTAATTAATATATAACAATTCCTGTACATAAACTAATTGAAGCAACTATGTTACGTTTTTAAAACACTAAAATCTCCGAGTGTGAATTGTTTCCGCATTAAGATCTGGTCAATACTTTCATTCATTGGTCTATAATTAATCATAAAATGATATAACATTCAAAAGATAAACGTAACAGTGGAAAAGCGAAAAACTTTGAACTGTGTCAAGATTTTGACTCACAGAACAAACTGACGAACTTCTAAAAACGTCTGCATAATCTTATATTCCCATGTAACACATTAATCTATATTACCTAACTTGACGTGGATTGTTTATTAGTTCTTAAAACTGTAACCTCACAATTCACAGATACTTTTACTAAATTACAAATTCATATATAGGTACAAAGCTATCCACGTCAGGAATACAGATTCGCTTCACTATCGATCGAGTGCAATCTCTATAACTCAAATGTCAAAGAAATGCAAAAAGTTTCGAGTCAACGAGTTTCCGACTTAACAAAAGTTTAGAGATACAAAGGATATCTTAACTGCTAAAATTTCGACATAGTAGTAGTAGTAGATACATAGTTTTAAAATAATCCTTAATTGAGGTCTGCTTTCGTGCAACTTGTAGTCCTTGCTTAAAAACCTTTATTCGCATGTTGCGAAGAATTATAATATCTTTCGCAGATATGCCGTTTTCTTGACCCGTGTTATGTAGGTATTGAAAAAAATCAATGCATCATAGGTATAGAGGGGCGAGGGGGCGTGGGCGGAGGGTGCCGGAATATTAGACGTGCCCATCTATCGAAGTGCCGGATTAGTGAGAGTATATTTTTTACTTGTATAGTCAAATTTAAATAACGATTCTTCGATTTAAGTTTTACGGTATATGGTGATTTACGTATTAAAACAAATTAAATATTAATAAAGTAAAGTGAAGAAACAAAAAAAAAGATCTGTTATTTTCTTTTGATTTATAAAGCATTACTGATTTTTAATTTGATTTTTTTTAATTCAATTACGTTGCAATTATTTTTTCAAGTTCAATAAATGAACAGAAATCATGATCCTCGATATCATTACATCTTTCAAAGAAAGTTCGTTGCGTGGTGATTGCTTTTCTCGCTTCTAATGCTCTGCTTTTAATTAATTTAGTCACATAATACACATGTACAAGTGCACAAACAATAGATTAGAAGACACGAACATTCCTTTTGAATTTTTTTCGCTATGATTTTGGGGAATTCCAAGTAAGTAGGTATTACATTTTACTAACTACGATTTATGGAGTCTCCTTTTTTAAATTCGAGTTATAGAGTATAAATATGTATTAACAAAACCTCGCAGGGAAGTAATATTTTGTTCGAGTTACAAAGTCTAAATAATTCGAGATACCGCGTAGTTAGGGGTTCAGCGGAAGGGAATGGAATTATTTTTCTGAGGATTACGACTTAACGAGGTTCGAGTTATAGAGAATACACTGTATGCAAATAAATAATGCATATTATACAGTATCCTGTTCTGTTGTATAAAACTATTAATATAAACGAATGAAATAGAAATAGTAATATGCATTACCTGGTACAGTGTTCTCCCAGGGTTATGACATGGGGCTCTTCAAAAAGGGATTGAAACATGCTCTTCAAGTTCGACAACATAACAGTGATGCCCCTGGTGTTGCAGTTGTCCATAGGCGACGGTAACTATTTAACATTAGATGGGCCGTCTGACGGTTTGCTGCCTATTGGCAATAAAAAAAACGAGATATTGCGGTACCTGTGACGTAGGCATAAAGTTTACCTGGTGCGGAGGTGATGAGATATCGGTGTACTGTGTTAGAATGTTCGCTTAAAAAATAGACATTACCATATTCGTACAAGACTATCTAGAAAGACAATTTTAGATTCACTTGACGCTGCTCACAGAATATAGTTTGTATATATAAGGTATCTGAGATTGTTAGGTTTCATTTTATCCTATCAGAATTTGTTTGCAAGCGTTTGTTACTACGTATGTGTCTGATTACGGTGATATCTACTTTTCCGTCATGTTTTGTGCACCTAGAAAAACACCTAGCAATGTAATTATTATTTCAAAATAAATGTTAATATACATCTCATCTGTATTATCAATAACATTCACTAGTTCCAGTATTGGATATTCAAGTTCAATGTTTTATAATAAATTGGACAGGTAATTAAATAAGTGGTATAGTTCAATCATTATTGACTTAATGGTGTGAATTGATTGTATGATATTAGTAGTCCTTATATAATTTGTAGTCGCAGTGAAAAAAAATCTTGGCCACTTACTTCCGCACAAAATAATTAAACATGTTCGTTAGTAAATTTCGGTGTCCGCTTTTGTACAATTACTGTTAATTGGACTGTTGTTTGTGTTAACGCTAGAATCGTTCCGTAAAATTAACTTGTGCCATACCCTTTGTAAATTCTCTTTCAGTAATTTTATCATGTATGACTGATTATTTTTCAATTCGTATGATTGAGCGAACGAGTCGCGTAAAGTCACATTCTTTTTTATTTTTCACGGTATGTTACCTTTTTACAGTAAGGTATATTGGTAGTAACTGAGCATAAGTTATCTAGAAATTGTAGGATTACAATAAAAAGTTATGATGAATTCCTTGAATATAAAATATCGCCACGAATGTTATATTCATTCTCGTAGATCGCTCTTAGTTCCTACGATAAAACGAAGGCGGTTTGTTTCGAGCCAAGTTCTTTTTATTGGTAAAAGTCGGTTTGGGTGTCAACTAGATTTATTTTAAGAACACTTGTTTGGAGGATTCTCGGCAAAGAAAGCCAACTTCAGATTCCACGTTCCACACGATATCCGTTGACACTAGAGAGACGAGATACGAGAACCATGGTTCGGGGAAATGTACGTATTGGCGCACGAACCGAGCTTTAACGATGGCTGCATTAAAGTGTCGAGACTGAGATCGTAGAGCTTGTATTCATTGCACACACAGTCGAAATTAGGAATGACTTTTAGTACATGCATGATAATAACCCTTCAAATGTGGAACGACTGGTATCAGCTGCACAGTCACTCGATTTAAATCCCATTAAACAAGTTCAGGGAATATTCCAGCGAATAGCTTTTAACAATTTCTCACCAAATACCACAGAAGATATACTTACCTTATTGATACTTGTAAAGGATACAGGATCGCATACCCCAACGAGACTATTTACTAGTTTTAAGTATTACATACAGAGCCGATGCAAGTATGTTATAAACCTAATGGGACTGAAGCCCGATCATAAGTTAATGAAATACGTTTTTTATAATAAGCAATAGTTTTAACTTCATCACTAATTGTGAATTTTGTGATATATCTAGTGCTGTATTATTAACACTAGTGGATCCGGCTGACGTTGCCCCGACCTGATAATAAAAAAAAACCTTGACAAATTATATACACAAACCTTCCTCATGAATTTCATTATCCACTGGTAAAAACCGCGTGAAAATCAGTTCAGGGTAGTCTGGTAAAGCTGTTAAGACCTTGCTAGGTCAATAGCGTAGTCAGTTCAAGAAAAAAAAAAGAAGAAAATCAGTTCAGTAGTTTTTGAGCTTATCACGAACAGACAGACAGACAGACGTGGCAGAGGATTTTGTTCTATAATGTGTAGTGATTATAGAGCATATAATAAGAATTGTTAAGATACTTCGTTTAATGAAGAAATTAATTATAGTTATCAAAATATCAACCAAATGTTGAACATGCCCAAGCAACATTGATTTATGTATGCAATACAAGTGCAATTAAGTTTCACCGGTATTCCTGTTCTGTTATGCTGAAATGTAATAATGCACAAAGGAGTGGCCTGTCAACAACAGTTTCCTGTGGCTTCATACGGCTAGTTGACGTAAAGATTAATTACCACTCCAACTCATCAACTATAACAACACAGATTTCAGTTTCCACGATAAAGTGGTACAGTATTCAATTTTGAACAAGCCCTATTGTCTAAACTAGTTTCAGGTAATGCATCCTTTGTAAACTATTAACTACTGCACAGGTATCTCGCTGAACTTTGATGTCCGTTTTAGTGTAGTTAAAACTAAATAACGTTGTTGGCTTCAGTTTCAACATTCAAAGCCGCCTAGTTAATTAACAGGATAGGGCGTATGACATCGTTCATACCGAATATCTTTAACCGAATATAATTTTATTTTGTATATAAGTATTATGAATTTAAAATGTCTATGATGAAAACGACTATCCTTTGTTTATTTATTATGCAACAATTCTAAAGCGAATGAAATATAACTATTTTTAAAAGCAATGTGAAAGCATGTTCGATGAATAATTGAATTCTCAATAAATATAGTTAACCTTGTTCTGCTTTTAAGATTGCAAATTTATTTTCCCTTCTTCAGTGACACTGAACAGCGCTACCTCGAATGGAAGTGTATTTACATTTTAATATAATATTGTTCGTTGTGTTTTGTATTGGAGGGTATTATTACTGTTTTTCTTAATGTATATTTTAATAGTTAATAAGCGATGGAAGAAATGCTTGATTACTTTAAGTACCGAATATTAGAAATATAATAATCTAGCTTTAATTTCGGCTTCGCTTGCGATAACATAGATTGCACGTATCTCTTGGGCTATAACGGAACACCAACCAAATACCCTTTATTTCATAGAACCCATATCAAATGATTACAAATCAACACTGAAATTTCTATAAGAACTTTTTTTAAAGAAATGTGTATTATAGTTGAATCACAATATTCTTAGCTTAAAGTTTAAATGTGAAAAATGAAATTATTTAATGTTTTATGAATAAATAATTGTTTTATAGTTCGGTATTATGCCTGACAATTGTTATAGTGTATCTGGCATCTAATCTTGTATTTATTTTTGTATAAATATAAATTTGGCGGAACCCTGATGACTATTTCCGCGGAACCTAGTTTGGAAATCCCTTCTCTAGGACACAGTATGATGATCGATTGAGTATTTAACACGTGAAAGTGAAACAAACAAGCTCACATTCACGTTTCTAATATAAGTTAGGATACTTTAAAATGCGTCCGTAAACAATATCAGTACGGTGGGTATGTAAGAGGCATGGAAAATAAATGTGTGTTATAAAGCGTTCCACGCCAAATATTCCCTTTTTCGCCCCGACCCCTTTCGATTTGAGTGTAGGTTTTTCTCGTTTTCTACAGTATAAAAAACTCAATGTTTTTGAAAAAAAAATGTCTCTTTGTTTTTTTTTCATATAGCTATAACTTTTTTAAAATTTAACTAACATATAATATTATCAATATAAATAAATACATTTCATTAATATCTCAGGCTTCATATGTTTGTATATTCCGGTCTCAACTTATCTCTAAAGCGTCTACGCTAATTGGCAGTTATCGAGATAGTCAGCTCAGAAATCGCCGACCTATTAATAATCTAATAACAAGTGTGTAAGCCTTGAGAGGTATTTTCATCTAGGGAGTTATTTTCACTTTGATGTTGCACGCTCGTTATTTACCGTTGTACCGTTTATCGTTCTAATACTTTATAATTATTATCAAAATGAAATTATTGTAGAAAAAAAAAATGTTATTTCGCTTAATAACGAAAACTTAACGTCAGGCACTACCTCGGGTTGGAGAAATAATTTTGGTGTTTAATTTATTCCGTTTTCGTTGGATTCATAATAATAAAACTCTTTATTGCACACACGTTGAAAATATACAAAATCAGTCATCAGTTTACAATATGTGTACAGTTAGGCGGCCTTATCGCTTAGAGCGATCTCTTCCAGGCAAACCTAAGGAGACATTTTATTTTCATAACTACCGGGTGGCAATATAAATAGACAAAAAAAAATAATACAAAAACTATAAAAAATATTCATGTTTAGGTTTTATTCTTTTATGCACTTGTACTTTCAATTTACTTGCACCGCTGTTTCTGTGATATAATATTATTACCTAAATTAGTGCGAACGACCAGTAAAAGGTTTATAAGGAAAAAAATAGAGTTTAATTTCCACGGCCAATTGAACTAAAGATGTGGTATGATAGTGTGAAATTCGCTGTGTGCTTGATGTGATTTCCCATCGTCGATATCTAACGCATCCTACTCTTATAGTATTCAAAAGTATTTTATTTTGGCGTATCTATATTTTACGAAATATTACGTGCAAAATACCCTCATATTTGCTGACCTGTTAGCTTATTGTGCGTTGTCCGTCAGCCAATCTTAAAAAATGTAGTAAACATAATATTGTCAGAAACTGTATAGCCAATCATGTAAAACGTATATTGATTAAGTGTATAGCTTAGCTCGTTCACTAGCTTGTTTAATCAGAGATGCGAGTTATCCATTTTCGGGAACAGCCTACACAGTTAGTTAGCCATACATACATCTTCTTTGCTATAATTTTATTATGTTAATGTTTTCGGTGAGTAAGTATACATTTTTAATATTAACGCGTTCTGAAAATACGAATATTCAATTTGATTTAATATTCTATATATACATTTTGAAAATTGAATTATCTATTGCCTTTTAACATAGTACCTCAATTTGAAGGTAGCAGAAGATGCTATTATAGAGTGCCTCTATCGAATAGCGTTGCCTCTCTTTGTTATTTTGTACACTGAGAGCACAATGCAGTTACTAATAATTTCCTTAGATACCCTAAGAGCGGTACGCGAACACTATGTATTCAAAGTGAATAATTAAATTTATTCCCAATGGCAGCCTCGCGAGGGTGTACTTGGACGTACGAAGATGACTCGTATTGCGATATATGTTATATTGAATGGATTTTGTAGTGTTAATCAAAACCTCGAATAACTAGGAAAATAATTACTTACATAACATCAAAAATTGGACGAGTAACATATAGAACACATGCCTTGAGTTCGTTTATATGTTATTATTGGTTTGCATATTAACTTCACATTTTCTAAGATCTCTCATGCGCTATATCCCCTATTTAGTGACTTTTTTTTGTGGGTGCATATAATCACGTATTAAGTACATGGTAAGAAATTAATATACGTATTATTCAAGATATCATAATGTTTTATTTTAAAATTGATTTCATAACCCGTTCAAAAAATTCTCCATCCGTGCTAAATTTTAGGACTGCAAATCTACGAAAAATACCCTACAGAGTTTGATAATGAGTTATAGTTTGACCGCAACCGCTGTACCGCGCCTTATGTATGGGGGGAGGTGAGGAGTGGGAAGGAAAGAGCAACAACTCAAACACGCACATGAGATTCGTGGTGTCCAATAGATGTTATGATATCAAAGCACAATTTTTTTAAGCTGTATATTTACGAGTATAATTATATTCAATCCCTATTTTTGTCGAATATGATTTTTAGGTATAGAACTAATATAAATAAAATGAATCTTTAATTTTTGGAAATATAATATCTTTGTAGTCATTTGTTATATGATAAAGAAAAGTGACTGACAACTAAACCCACAAAATTAAAAACTATTAGGTAAATAAATTACACTGACTATTCTGACATAGATTCTGTTTCAACTTCATTTTCTATTTCGCTACCGGAGCTTGAATCGGAGTCATCCTGCAGATTTATTATTGGCTCAATAATATTATCAAACCTAATGTGCGATCCCGCTTATCGTTTTAATTTTTTGGGCATGGTCATCACATCTTTGCGATTTTTCTGTCATGAATTCTGAAAAAAAAAATTCGGCGTGTTTATCTTTTCATCTAGAAGAATTAACATGGTTTTGCGCTATATTGTTTTTAAAATCAGCTCAGACCAACTAAATGGAGTTCAGATTTGGATGGTATGACGGTCAACGCAGCACTGTGTGTTCATGGGCTTTATGACTTCATTATATGTTTTTATTTATTGTGTGTTATTGATAAGAATTTGCAGTTGAGGTTTTGTCATAGTTTCGGAAAGTTCAATATTGTGGCGGCGCAAACAGTTCTGCTTTTCACTTTTGAGGCCTGTAATGGTCGGTTTCTTCTCAACTTGAACGCTGTGGTAAGATACGTTGTCCATGACAATTACAGAGTTCGGCAGCAAGTTATCTTTTAACTTTTCATCCACCCACTTTTATAAGTTTATAATGAATGAAAGTAGCATCAAGGGAGTCGCAAGTGCGTTGCCACCCTTT
The DNA here is from genome assembly GCA_015888305.1 of Antheraea pernyi. Taxonomy (NCBI): domain Eukaryota; kingdom Metazoa; phylum Arthropoda; class Insecta; order Lepidoptera; family Saturniidae; genus Antheraea; species Antheraea pernyi. Next base: position 863,480 of record MU158704.1, read on the forward strand.
TAAAGAAGAGTACGTTCGTTTCTTGAAGGTTTGTATTCTTTCGAGAATGTAAAGATAATATACAAATAATACATGAGTATTTATAAATAAAGGCCAGTTAAGCAGCGAGTTGAATTCGCAGCCGTACTTAACATGAGTAAAGTACTTTCCAAGTACTTTTACATGAGTAAAAGTATGGCTACGAATTCAATTCGCCGCTTTACCGGTTTTTAGTTATTCATCGCTATTTAAATACGCTTCCTCATGTGAATGTATTTTATTTGTTCGTAGATTTATTTCTTTCATAAAAGGATCTGTTTATTGACGTACTATGTTGTAGTTCACTGTTGGTTTACTTTCATTTAACACACAATACAAAGAGACCGCATTTTTCCATTACGATCCTCGACCAATGATATTATAAGTAAAAAGAGGTTATACGTGCTCCCAGCGCGACATTTGAAACTGTGGCTAGATAGCCAATAGTGACCTCAGTAACGTGTCAGCGGTAACGGGAGTGCGTGTACTCATTCATACATTGAATGCCCCGAAGCCTTCAAAATGCCTTCGTGTGTTATGAGATATTGTACAAACTACACAAGCAAAACTTCTAGAGGTCGAGGAATCACATATCATACGTAAGTAATTACTATTTCCATGAATAATTTAATATTTTCAAAAATTAAATATTACAGCGTAAAATTTGTGGAAGATATTTAAATTGTAGATTTTTTTCTTATGTTTATAATTAAATTGAAAAATGTTTTAGTGTGTTCTATTTGCTATTTCATATTTTTAGTTGTATATTCTTATTATAATAACTACTATAATACTACCAATAGTAGCATTATTTTGTTTAAATATTATTGCATACCTAATCTATCATTGTTGTATAACTCTTGTAAGTAAAAGGAAATCTGCATACACCGAAAGACTATAATAAACTACAAAATGTAAATAGATTACAATAACACTTCAATAATATTCGTATAATTAAATTTGTATAATAAAACTTATTTTATTTTCGTTTATGTACTTTTTTAATAAGTATTCACTTTTTTATTAATTTTATACGATGTTGCAAATAAAGCATCTGCAAGTCAATCTATATTTAGGCATATATTTTAACAAAGCAAGATGTCATATCTGTTCTTTATTTTTGACTGACAGATTTAAAATATAACTAATTGTCAGAGTTTCAAATATTACTTCACGTATGTGTGCGTTATCGCGACATTTGCTTTGTCAAAATAACATATAGGTATTATATATACGTTTTTTTTACTTATAATATCATTGTCCTGGACGTATTTCTTCAGGGTACTAACGTCACTGCAATATTGTAGAATTTAAAAAGAAATGCAATTTTCTTTTAAATTCTATAATTATTCTATTGACTGTCTTTTGTTACCACACCATTTTTACAAAAGCCAGTCTATATCAAATTGCAGGTTATATTCGAACGTATTACGAAGGCTATATTATGCTGAGATTTCCATCAGCTACATTTTTTGTTTCCCAGATGAGATCGAGTAAAGATGTTAAATTATTTGATATTAGATTGAAATTAATATTTTATTGGTATCGGGTGCAGTTGTCTTTTAGTCTTTTACACATCCTTGAGTCTTATAAGTTTATATAAGCTCATATCTTGAATTTTTAGAATTTTGAGTTAATATCAACGCAATTGGGTAAGCTTAGGCAGATTCCGTATAGAGCACAAATATTCTGTAGAAACTCGGTTCCAATACTGACTTGCACGGCGTTACACCTCACTAACATAGGCATTCACTATTCGGTTCTACTCGATAATGCTCGATTCTCGTCGGCGAAAAACCCTCTGTTAGCGTACTAAGTTAACCTATAATTTATATGACAGATGCAGCTAGAGATGGTATTATATAGCCTATAGGTTTTTTCAATAAATCACTACATATTATGAAAGTCCTCTGTGTCTCACCGTCTGTTCGCGATAAACTCAAAAACGAATGCACGGGTTTTCATGCGGTTTTGACCAATAGATAAAATTATTAAGGTTTAGGTGTACAATTTGTCAAGGTTTTTTTTATCAAGGCGAGTCAATGTCCGCCGGACCCGCTAGCAAGCTATAAAATGCAAAAGGTTATTCTCCGGATTTCAAACATTAGCGTGTTCAACCAAACAAAAGACGATCGCTTGGCCTCCTCAATATTAGTACGTATTAGTTTGACTGAATCTATTTTACTGGGAATCATCAGATAAAGATATAATAAACAAGACAAGAATATATTTAAACGATTGTTCCTTGTCACTTAATATGTATTAATTTTTTTTTGTATTTACTTTATATAAACTACATAGTAAATAATGTGATATAGATGTAACCAATAATAATATTATAGTCTACATCTAAGCAGATACAGTACAATTTTGATGACCCTGACCTGTAGATAAAGTTACCGAAAAAAGTTAAACATTATTCAAGTTTCATAATTTATCAGGAGATATGCTATTGAAGTGTGCTTTTATTCTGTGTAATTTATCCAGACTTTGAAATTATTTTTTAGTATAATATATATTTGTTGAAAATTTTGTTGAAATACTGCCGTGCATACCCTTGTTCTACGTATTAAATACATTTTCTCTCCGCATCCTGTCGCGGTGCACTCTATCGGTTACTGTTTAATAGAATCGGTACCGTTAATTAAGTTTTGAAGCAGAGAAGCATAACTAAATTCAGTGTTGTTTATGGCTACTAGGAATGTTTGTTTATACCGGGAATAAAACACTACATTATTTTATAAATAATAAGTTTATAAATAAGTATCTGAGTAATAAAATATAATAGGAATCAAAGATGCAAAGAGTGCAAAACGAAAGTATCGTATAAAAAAGTTATTCAAATTTTGTTTTAAAGTTTGTATTTATGCTTTTTTAACCGATTTCGAAAAAGGAGGGTACTACGTGTTTCTTTTTATGTATGTTAATCGATATCTCCGTCAATTATGAACCAATTTTAATGATTCTTTTTTATTTGAATTTGTTATATTCGGAGCCACCTCCCATATAAATTTGAAGAAAATATTCAATCACTAAGGGGGTGAAATATCGTTTACTTGATTTTCACCCACTTCGTGTCTACGTATTTTCGTGAAATTGGAACCGATTTATTATACCCATTAGAGACTAAATATATTTATGGACACTAAAACAGAGAATAATTTTTTTTGTACAAAAAAATTAACCGCCTTCGATGTAAAAACTAATATGGCACTAAAAAGCGAAAAATAACTGAATTTTAATAATTTCAAATTAAATAAAAAACATTGATTTACGCACTACCTAATAATATATTTGAAGTCAATGCCAACCTACATTTCAAATTTGTTGCAAGTAATACAATATGTGTACTATACAGATATACATCATGGGACACGAGAGTGGACCAAAACTTTGTATGTAGATGATATGAATTTAGGTTGACATTGACTTCAAATATATTATTAGGTAGCGCGTAAATCAATATTTTTTATTTAATTTGAAATTATTCAAATTAAGTTATTTTTTGCTTTTTAGTGCCTTATTAGTTTTTACATCAAAGGCGGCAAATTTTTTTTGTAATTTTTTTTAATGTTTCTCCTCTTTTTCTTTCTAGTTTAGGCGATCTTACGCTATTTCCTACCTGTTTGGAAATAGTAATTCTTTATTGAAGCTCGTATTTCATAAGAGAGTATTATTTTGTGGAGTATTCTAGAGATCAATGAAAACGACCTCAAAAGTATATCGATCAATTGCATCAAGCATTCATAAGGCACCGTAATTTTACTCACACAGGCAAAGGCCCAGCGCGGCGGCCTCGTCCTCCTCATGTTGTATGCAGATATTGATATATCTAATTTCGTATCTCACAAAGACAAAGGCAATGGCGGGACTTTGGCTTCAAAAATAAGATTATGTTAGTACAACCAAACTTTAGTAAAGCAATGACATTGCTTATTCTGCATACATAATAACAAAATCTCTAAAAAAAGTGTACAAATTATTTTCCATTATTGCCCGTGCATCTTTTGATTTTGGAAGAGCTTTGCTTTCGTGCAATACGTAATTAGAACGCTGTAAAGTTCATGGGAATGATCTATGAAAATTCTTTAGAGTTCTATTCGATAATGCTTTCATGTCTTGAATCATTAGCAATTTTAACTACTACATTAGGATAATATAAAAAGTTCAGGTTTATATTTTTAAATATAGGTATCTTTGAAGGATACGCTATATTAATTTTATGAAAGTTGGTGATTTATATTGAAATGATTTTGTTTCTTATTTCCAACGATAAAGGTTTGTTAGCGGTACGATTGTATGCCGCATATATGCCTACAGGTCCGAGTTATGTTAAATAGTGGGTCTGTTCAGTGAACGAAAATATAATGGAATTATGAAATAGTTGTAGGGTATTCTAAGGTATGCCGGGCTGTGTGCAGGCATCACCCTCAGAGTGGAAATTTATCACCATACAACGTTGCTCAGAATAAATTGTATTACGCGGATATACATAATTTACAACTGTATTTTCTATTCTTACTTCATAGGAACCGGCTAACTCATGTGAATTAATTTTTTATAGTAATTTATACTCGATTCCTAATACGGTTGTACCGATTTTAAATTACTGTAGGTAAATTTTAGCATCGTTAGTTAATCCCTATTGAAAAGCGAATGGTATACAGCTTAGATAGTACTGTGAAAAGTTCTTTATTTGCCTGTAAATGCCGTCATAAATTCAACGTTTCGGCGATTATACACTTACAGCGAGGTAAACTTTAATTGTATTCATATGTATTATATTTACTTATGCAATGGGGTACATAAAGAACTAAAGTTTTATCTGCATTTTTATCACATATCCATTGTGATGATTTAGCTCACTTCTACCTTCGCGGGAAACTATCCAGCTGTGATACATTTTATTTAAATTTACGTGAATTCGCAGTGACTGAGTGAATGCACTGACGAAATATCGATTTACGCAGGTTCGAATACCGTCGTATACCTGCAAATTTTTCTTAATTTTTGTTATATTTACCTTTATTATTACCTGCTCATTTAAATTGGTCACAGTTTTTTCTTTTCACCGTGACAAGACATGAACATGAAAAATGTTCTTGTAAAAACATCGTATTTTGGAAAAATATATAGACTTCTCGGCGTTTAAATTCATCAATATGTCGTGGGCTAGTTTACTGATTAGGTATTGTACTTTCTCTACGGGAAGAGGCCTTCTGACCAAGCTGTGATAATCAGATAACCTGGTTTTATTATTATATTGTTAAAGTAAATACTCGAATTAAAAAAAAAAATATACAAACTGTATAAGAATATTAAAAGTAACAACTGCAGATTTATCTTATTTACTTCGTGGTAATATTAATTAGGAAACTTAATAAGTAGATATTTGTATGAACTAATTGGCACAATAATATTTATTACATATTATTTATTTGAGAAACAGGAAGCAGAGTGTTTGTGATTTTACAGTTTGTATTTATAATTAATTTTTGCTGTGTGTATATATGTATAATTATTATCTTTGTTTATTGTATATATTTGTATGTAAGTCTGTATATATGTTTTATTGTGTATATATTAATATTTATTTGATTATTTATGTATGTATATATTGGACCTCTGTATATGCATAAAACTATTTGATTGACAACAGTACCGCTGGTTAACTGGAAGGAAATGCTTTATAGCATTAAGCTCACCAGTGTACAAACAAAAAGTGCAATAAAGCATTCATTCATTCAATAAAAGGTCTAAAATGTCATAATAAAATAATGAATAAATTCATATTTCACAACAATATATCAAATTACACGTAGCGTCCGCGCCGCATGTTTTTGTTCACACGTAATTAGAGGTGAAAATAGTTCAAAGGAAGGAAACTGCTTTAACGCTTATTATAGTAATAGCGGGTAGTCACCAATAACCTAATATACGGTTGAAGTAACATCAGCACGCCCTAACATTACCCGTTAAAGCAATCTAAGCCTTCGTCTGCACGGGTGCTTACATAAAGCGCGTAAAAAATAAGTTTATCATAGAGTCAATGATGGAAGCGCATGTTTAACGTTAGAATTTGAAGAACATAAGAAACCTCCTCCGTACCCTCTTTTTTAAACAAACTTTTACAACACAAGGATGCCTTCCTTGTGTTAGGGTTTAACTTTGTTTTATTTTTGTCATGATTTCATCACTCATTAGTTACTTTTTCTTTTTTTTCTCGAATTTACTATTGACCTAGCAAGGTTTTAACAGCTTCACCGCACTACTAAGGCGAGCGCTTAAGGCACTCAGCCGATTTTATTTGACAACTAGCTCGAGGGTACACGGCATACCTCGGCTTGGGCTGTTGCCTGATACATGCAATTCCCGACCTATCTTTTTTTTTGTTTAATGTGGGGAAATCTCTTATGGATACGCCACCCTCCCGGGGGAGAGGGTGGGTTATGTCCAACTCGCAAGGACTAAAACCCCACGGTGTACCGACAGACCGTAACTGTTGGGGCGGCAAGGACTCGTACTACGCTACTTAACTTACTTTAACGTTAAATTATTTAAAATTAATATTTTTACCTGTAAAGGTGTGATGCGCATTAATAAACACAACGTTTACGGGCAACCAGGTATTCTGAATCTTGTTTGGAAGAGTATAAAGAAAGATATATTAAAGAGCCAGCTTTTCTAAAATTTTTGTTCTTTTAACGTTGCTGCTCTTGTACTAAGATGTTGCAAAAAAGCCTTGTTACACATTTTTCGGTATTCGCTCAAAGCGTGTAACGTGCAATAAGGAACTTCGTTCCATTATTGCTTAAATTTATAGCTAATCTGTCTGCTATATAGTGAGAAATTTTACCAAAATCCGTCAAGAATTTCACTAAATACAATTTTTTTACTTTCGTCCGTTATTCTGGAGAACCCCTTGCGTTTTATGAGACAAAAAGTATCTTAAATGTAAACTGGAAATAATAGTTATCCCTGTGTCAAGTTTCATCAAAATCGGTTCAGTAATTACAGAGTTATGCGGGTTCACAGAGACAGACAGACAGACAAAAATTGTAAAAAGATTATTTTTGGATTTTATATCGATAACAAAGTCTATCGCGATCAAAATTTTCAAAAAATATTTAATATACAGATTTGACCTTATTACAGTTTTATTATAGTATAGATTAATTTATAATTCGAAAACATCGACGCTTCCAGCAATAATGTTCTTTGCGTATGGATCTAGTTCATTGAATTAAATACACAAGTTAATATCTTCTTTATAAACAGGTATCTTCAAGATAAGAAAAAACTTTTAGCTCAGCTGGACGGAGAGCAGCGAGAAGAACATAATCTTTCTAAAAGCCTAGATGAAAAGGGAAAACTCATTATCGAAATGAAAACTTCACTGCAGCAAATTAACGAACTGCTGTCAAGTGTTGGTAAGTGTTCAACCAAAAGCTGCCTTAACTTCTCATTCCGCTCGAGTATTTTTATAAAATTATATGCGAACCATGTTTTTTTTTCAACTTTATGATTTTGTCACCACAGCTTCCACTTCATGCTAATATGTAGTTTTACAGTTGCTGATATATATCAACTGTCACTAATAAATAATATATAAATCTGTACTTCTGTCTGTACATTTATTTATCTGTCAAACATTTTTGTTGATTTATCATTTCTTTCATTTCATTCTTTTAATACCAGTCATTGCGTGCCTATGTATCTCGCATTTCTGGATCGGATAGTGTATATTTAGTATCAAATGAATTGATAAAGAATGTAGAGATGTGCGTCTGGGACTGCAATGATACACACTAATATAAACTCATCACAGTGAGTCTTTTGTTTATCAAACTTCGGGCCAGCTTGTGTATATCCAGTCACAGAGAGGCTTGCAGATCGGTATGAGATTGGCGACTCGCGATTGATTCTAGAACTAAACGTGGTCGTTCTTTTTGTCGGTTTTTGGATTTTTTTAAAACTTTTACATATCGAAAAAGAAAGTAACTAGTCAAAAATAATCTATATATGAGACATATAAAATCAAGTGCATAGATACCAAATTTGCAGGAAACGAAAAAAATGTTTATCTATTCTCAGAGTTGGAGTTTTACTTATATTCAAAGTTTCAATTTTAGAGAGTGGCATAGGCTATTGATTTTGCCTGCCTATGGCCATCAGCTCTAAAAGAGAAGTTCAAGAAATAAAAAAAAAATGCGATAATTCCTTAACTGTATTTTATTCTTGCTTTACTTCTTATTTGATGACTTGGTTGTATTAAATGTATTTGATCCCAAAATCAATTTTAAAACGAAAATTAAAAGGCTTTAGCTGTATTTTATTTTTTGTAGGAATTAAATGGTGATTTGCAACCAATAAGACTAGATGGCTCCATACTCAGTTCATTTTTAGAACTTGTGGCACTTAGCTGTCTTCGATTCTATATGCCTCATATATAATAGGTCTTTACCTATGAAATTGCCGTTCTGCAGTACTGGCCATTTCAAATCAAAATAATTTTTGTTTGGCTAAGAATTCTAATTTCAAATTAATTTTATTTTAAAAACATGGAATTATTTTTCTAAAAGTAGTCATTTGTTTATTGATTATATATATAATGAAAATAGAGTCCCTTTCATATCGTATCGATATAGAACTAGACCCATTCAATGTGAAATTGTTGGTAGATCGTTCTAGGATACATTTTTTTGCATTCGTTTGATACTTTGCCATTTTTTTATTCTCAAACAAGCGGATGAGAATCACCTAGTTACTACTACATAAAAACATTGTGCGGTAAATTAAACATTGTGTGTAAACAAAGTTAGTTTCCAACTATTATCTAATATATAATATATAATAAAATACTAAGTTGCTACTCTTTGATTAGACCACTAATATAAGTGAATAAAGGCATAAACAGTTTAGTTTTTATTATTAATTTCATTAGACCCTATCAAGCGACTGTGTGAAAAAGATATTGTAAATATAAAATAAAATGAATCCTTGCAAAGCTTGCTTTCTTGAAACTCCAACTAATTCTAAGCATTAACTATGACATGTAACAAACTTGTAAATGTACAAAATATAAAAACTACAATTAACTATTTAAATCATTCTTTATGTCCTTAACTTAAATTTCGTAATAAATATGTTTGCGTACACGGGAACTAAGTACTAAGTTTAAACAAGAAAGTTCCGAAATGAAGCTAAGGAAATGAGTTGTATCTTAATATCTACTTCTAGGAGCACCGAACATACCGCAGCCGTTTATGGACATACCACCAGCTATTCAATATACATTAGATGAAATGGTGCAACCAGTACCAGAGGTTGAATCAGACCGTGAGTTGAATTTCAAAATTGAATATACTCAGCAAATACATATTCTTATGGGTCGGGTTTCCAATGTCTATGAAGTTGTACATTTGATTTTTCAAATCATTATGTATGTAACGTAGAATAACGAGTAGATGAAACTAGAGATCTGCACGACGTATTCCATATCTGCCGCATTCGTAATATTGTAAGAAATAACATAGTTATTGAATGATTTTTCATTCCTGGTAATGTAATTGTAATAAAACCAGGTAATTATATCATTAGAAGTTGTTATTTTGACAACTAGTGGTCGAAATTTGTCAGTAATTCATTTTTTTTAGTATGAATCTTATTGATGTTCTTTTGTCAAAGAATTTTGCTTCTATAATTATTGCGGATAATTTATTTTAAATTTGGTTTTATTACGTCCGGTGTGGGTTTGTACATATACGTTATTATGCATTAGTAATCGATTTATGGAAATAAATATTAGCGATATCTCTATTCAGAACGACTGTTTGAACGCAGATTGATATGTCTTTGAATTTTGTGTGATTAATTTATTGTACAGGCCGCGCCAAACTTTTTGTCCGCTCTTGAATTTAGTTACTCAGAACACAATTTTATGTGTAAATACGTATTATATTATGTATATTAAGTAGGCAACTTAAGGATAAATAAATACTAATTTTAGGTGCGTATAATAATATTTTAACTTTGTTTTGTAATAAACTCTTCATTATATTACACGCAAGCTCGCACTTACGACCATATTCAGAGAGGCTAAAAAGATTGACGAGGTCTGTAGATACATACATTGATGCACATGAACGTCCTGTACGCACCCACACATAAATTTGCTCGTCTACAAACATGATGACACTCGTACACAAAATCCCTCAAGAACGTGAATACACTATACACGCTTCAGGTACTGGCCAATTATATGTTTAAAAATTTTGTTTATTTATCAATTTTATTTATTTTCTTCGACTTATTATTTAAATTCTAAGGAGTACTTACTTTATATTTTATTTTGTTTCTCCTTTGCACATTTTAATAATAAAGGAATTGACAAACTTATGTAATAACAGGGCAAAGGTACTTCGGTAGTTTGAAGGTCAAAGAGTGTTTATTCTGTTTCTATATAAGTATAAATGCAAATGTTTAAGTAATTAACTGTAGACATTTAATTAATAAATAATAATCTGCAATCGTTCTCTATATGTATTTTAAACTCATTTTTATTATTGCTCTCAGTTTTCTTAAAAGTTAAAAAGGTGTTCAACATTTATTCTTCACGTATTTATATCGTGATAACGTATTAATTATATAATAATAACAATAACATATATAATATTTTTCAGTTGATAAATTAATATTGAATGCAAAACAAAAGATCGGCTTACTTATTCAAGCGATATCTAAAATGGAGGTGACGCCACAAATCCAGGCAAATGCCAATATGTTTTACCATAATATCCTAGCAAGATTTATGAGAGATAATTATAAAGAGGAAGTGACTGTTGAAGGAGGTTAGTTGATTTATACCTTTATCTAGAAATTTAATTTACAACTATAATTAAGAAGACATACATAACGCGTGTTTTTTTTTAAACCTTACACGTCGGTACCTTGGAACCTAGTTGTGCATACCGTTTCTTTTTGTTCTCTTTAATGGAAGTATGAAGTAATCACTGTGTTATAATTAGTAGGATATTTGAAGACAGTAAAAAAAACGTCTGCGGTCAGAGAACCACCGCCAAGAACGAAGTTACTTTAAGGTAAACTAAAGTATCAAATTCAAAAGTTTTAATATCCTAGGAAAAATATTCAATAGACATGAAATAGTGAATTATCAATTATATAAACAAAGAGAGTGACAAAACTCGTAGGGAGAGACCTTAACGCCTTTCTCTTACGTGACAATTTATAATAGTCAATTCAGTATACTCCGCAAATCGTGTTAAATAATTCCAAAAATCCAATTAAAAATTAAGTTTATCTAAACGTAATGTTAAATAGATATTTTATTTAAATCACTGAGTAAAATCATTTTATTAAAAGAACGTTGTAAAATCTGACTTAAGATGTCAAGATGCCCTACCTACTGTAATCGGCACCGTTTAATCCTAGTACTTGACGACCGCAGCCGCAACCCACTCTTTGTGTTTATAGTTCACTTTGTATGTTAATGTAACTTATCCATAAATCGATATTCTATGATATTTACTCTTCTAACTTTAATCTTTAATTTGAAGGTGGTAGAGCCACGCTGAAATGATTACTAGTCTCAGCATGAGTGGGTCGGCTCGCTCGGGGTAGTACCACCCTCTCATAGAAAACCGACGTGAAGTAACAGTGCTTGCATTGTTGCGTTTCAATCGGTCAGTGAGAGCGCCGGAGGCCCACCTCCCCTCCCCTCTCTCCTCTCCCTCCCCTAACCCTTCCCCCCAAAGGGTGGCAACGCACTTGCGACTCCTTTGGTGTTGTTAGTGTCCATGGACGGTGGTGATCACTTAACATCAGGTAACCCACCTGTTTGTTTGCCAACAATGAATTAAAAAGAATCCATTTTATTAATGCTTTTAACTGTGTAGATCATAATATTTTATTATCTATTCTTTCATCTCTCAATATGTCACAATCAGTTATGGAGTGGTTTTCTTCATACTTGAAAGGGCGTCGACAACGTGTCAAAGATAATGAATTATTTTCTGATGGTGCGGTGTGGTTGTTGGCATACTTCAAGGCGGTGTATAGTCACCTCTGCTCTTTTCTATTTTTATTAATACTCTGGTTACAAAAATAAACCACAGTATAAATATATACGCAGATGATGTTCAGCTCTACCAACATTTCGAACTTGATGCCGTTTCAGAGTGTATACAAAGGATAAACGATGACCTGAACCACGTTCGCTCTTGGACTGAGGAATACGGTCTCCTTATTAATCCAATAAAAACACAAGGCATAATTATCGGTAGTCGAGCTGCCCTAAACCGGTTAAATATTGAAACTTTGCCCAAAGTTACGTACAATAACTTTAGAATATCATTCTCAAGTCAAGAATTAAGGTCTGCACATTTCCCAAGACCTATCATGGGCTAACATATCAATACACTCAGTAAAAAGGTTTACGGAGTAATGCATTACTTTAAAAGAATGCAATTTTTACCACTTTCGACCAAGAAAACACTTGTCAACTCGCTGTTACTCCCCATAATTGATTATGCCGATGTAACTTATCCAGACCTAACAGAGGAGTTTCTCAATAAACTGGACCGCCTACAAAATTTATGTATTCGTTACATTTCCGGACTGCATAAGTACGATCACATTTCTCAATTTCGTTCGCAACTAAACTGGCTTGATATCCGATCTAATCGAAACGCTCACATATTGCATTTTCTTTATGGTGTTCTATTTGACCTTAGATCTCCACAATAGCTCCAGGAACAATTCATTTTCCTAACGGCTCACGGTCGTAATCTTCGTTCGGCATACACTAAAGCTCTGGAGATACATCGGCACAGATGTAATTTATATCCAAACTCATTCACAATATCCGCCATACGATTATTGAATACATTACCGCGTCGACTTCAAGATGACGTAACTTTAATCAATAAGTTTAAAATTCAATTACACCACTATTTATTCGAAAAAAAAGAAGGCAGTGTTCGTGATTTTACAGTTTGTATTTATAATTAACTTTTGCTGTGTGTATACATTTTTATTACTATCTTTGTCATTTATATATATTTGTACGTATGTATGTATGACTATTTATGTTATATGTGTATTTATTTTATTATAATATTGTATACATATATATATATTTATTTATCCATTTCCTTTTTTTATATAGGCACTACCTACAAAAGTTTTTGATTAACTTCAATACCGCTGGTTAGCTGGAAGAAAATGCCTTATGGCATTAAGCTCACCATTGTACAAATCAAAAGTGCAATAAAGAATTCATTCATTATGATTTTAATCTTCTGTCCACTAATAGGAAAAGTATTTATTTATGCATTTAATATTTGCCAAGGTATGTCAACGATGGAAAATTCATGTTCTGTTGCTCAATTCAATGAAATACACATGTTAATTTGAATCTCCAACATGTTAAAATTATCCGTTTGCATGTATTTGAACAGTAGCATACGACAGAGCTCTATGTATCTTGTATGCAGTTAGACGTTATTTGTCTCCACTATAATTCGATTCCCCATCGTGAGAAACGTTTGATCTATCTCGTGTATCCTAGACTCCAGGTCTCGAGGTTTAATATTTACTTTGTGTTAGGCACTAGTAACCACTCATGCCTACGTTAGAGTTAAATACAATATAGAACTTAGCTGTTAGAAAATGTATGCTATGTCATTCATGTATTAATGTACCTTAAAATTAGTGAAAGGATTTATAAAATCTAATCAGTACTTTCAAACGTTACCGTCCAAAAAATACATATTTATAATAATATTTTATTGTATAAAAATATATGACCTCTTTTCCTCTACAAAGTATATTTTACTAGATCTGTATGTTCAGTAACTTGTTACGTTTGCTCTAGTAAACCTGAGCTCACATGCGACCTACTGCATACGATAATATGTCAGTATTAGTTTACTCAGAATGTGAAGTCTGAATATCGACATGTTGTTTTAACCGATCTTGAGTGCGCTGCCGAGCGAATGACGTGGGTTTCACAGACATACAGGTAGATAAGTTATTTATGTAGTTCAGGTAGTACGCGGTGCAATTTCTATGTTTAAATTTTAGTGTCCAAAATGTTATACCAACATAATAGTTTATTAATTATATCAAACTTCAATGGAGCGTAAAATACATCCGTATAACTTTAACAATTTCAAAGTAATATAAAATAATGATAAAGTGAATCTTTTAAAACGGACAAAGACAAACTGAATAAACATACTACTAACTGCACTAACAAAATTTTAAAAATGTTTTTTTTTTATGGATTCATTTGTGAGCACTGGATTTGTTTAGGTCACAGAAAAGTGTTCAAGGACTGCATATGGAGATAAAATTAAATATTCTATACTTTTCTCTGGACTTCAGTTATGTCTTTACCAAATTTCAATGATAGTCAATTTGAAGTCTGAAGGGTTTTGCTCCCTCTCGTTTGGATATTGTGTTAACGCCGCTATTTTCTATTTGCTTATTATATTAGTGAAACGTTGGTTATACAAAAATCGTATGTGCCTAAACTGATATGTATAACAAAATTCATAAAGTGAACAACGAAATATATCTGGAATACATTATTATTAGTTTATTTACTTATCCTATTGAAATGCAATATCAATTTCAAATTGTTACAAGGCACTATTCAAACCATTTGGCTACTGACACGATACATGACATGATATCTTGATATGCCCGGAAGCGTGAATAAACTGTTTGTTCGCTTTAATATCTGTATCCGATTGCATACGAGCTAGACATTGTGTTGTTAATTCGAAATGGTAAAATATTTCCATTATTTTGATTTCGAATCTACCGTATATCCTATGCGATAGTGTATTGGTATATTTAAGCACTTCCAAGAGTTCTAAATCGCAACGGTGTTATTTGTAACGTATTGTATTATTTATATGGTTTTGAACAATAATACGTAATTCCACGAAACATCACGAACAAAATTTTTATTATCATACACAAAATATCAACGGACAATTCCAGTGTAATCGTGAAATTTTAATTTTTTTCCAATAAATATCAGTCAGCATTTAAAGTTTTGGTAAACCGTTAGAATGTTCAATAAATATCAAAGGGTAATCATGGTTACAACATATTATTTTCATTTATTTATGGTTGTCAACAATGTATCAATAAATTTTATTACAGTAACAAGAAATATTTTAGTTTTGGGGATAATTGCTTTGCTATTTAGAAACTATTAAAGCTTGTGTCCATAATACTGTATTATTGTTTATAATGAGAAGTAAGTTAAAAATGTTATACAGACTGACGAAAGCAATAGCAATAACCTCTTACTTATAAATCCTGTGAAGCATCTAGCGCCTGCACAAGGTGAAACAAATATGCAAGCATTCATCAAATCGCTCCGGCGACCAACGGACAGCTAAGGGAGATAAGGGAGATACTCTGGTACTATCCCGAATGTGTTTGAGATGGCCGAACTAGTGCTATTATAATATACGTACGTACGTATTGCGTATCCCCCAGATTCTTCGCTGATCATCGCACCATATCTACCATCGCTTGTTGCCTTACACGACATACTTTCCTAGGATCCAGTTGTTTTTCTCTCTTCTCCCTTTCCAGCGCGAGCTAAATATATACGGCGGTGTGTACTTCGCTTGGAAAACTTACGCTGTGGAGCCGGGAACACAGTATAACCGATTTATACTAAATATACCATGTTTAGTTAAGAATATTATAGTGTTTTGTTCTAATTTTTATTCTATAAGATATATAGAAAGTAAAAATCTTTTTGTAAATATGTATACCACGTTAACGATACAAGCGATGTTGGCAATTTCGCTACATATTATAAAACAACTAGCGGGCCCGGCAGACGTTGTCCCGACCTGATTAAAAATAAATCCTTGACAAATTATAAACTAAAACGTTCCTCATGAATCACTTTATCCAATGGTAAAACTGCGAGAAAATCCGTTCCGCCGTTTTTGAGTTTATCGCGAACAGACAGACAGACAGACGCGGTAGGGGACTTTATATTATACTATGTAATGAAGTACTCTGCCACGTCTGCTGTTCGCAATAAACTCAAAAACAAATAAACGGATGCGAAAAGTGCGAAAGGTGATGCATGATGAAAGTTTAGGTATATAGTTTATCAAGTTTTTTTATTATTATCAGGACGGGATAAAGTCCGCTGGGCCCGCTAGTATTATAATCAAAAACAAATTCAAGAAGAAAAATGTTTCAGGGCTGATCGAATTTGAAATGGAGGACCCGAACGTTCCCGGCCATGCTGTAATCAAGCTACGAAGTAAACAGTTAGTGGACGCACAAGTCAGTGAATTCGATGTGCCAGACTTGCCCCAGAAAAAGTGATAAAGAAATACTTTAGAGACAAGGCACCATCTTTTTACTTTCATGTAATTTAATTTGAGGCAGCAAAATGTTTGTACCCTTTGAACGCATAATTAATTACAATATATTCAAGATATTAATACTTGTGTATTCGTATACAATTGTAGTTAATTACACTGTTTTACTTGCAAAATAAAAGTAAAGTTAGCTAAATATTTTTCTCTTTCGAATTATTTCTATAACTTATCACACGAATTTTGGTTACGAGGTATTAGTAAAATTCATAGTTTGGAATTAAATTTACCTATTGTATTTCCGATTGTTTTATTTTCCTTAGTACAGATTTTATATGCATCTTTGGGTTTTTTATTCAGTTAAAGTGCATCTGCTGGCTTTCCTAGGAATGATGAATGGATCTACTATGTAATGTGTCATTTAGGGTCTTGGCGACACAATAGTACATTAATTGTTTTAAGAATAAGCAATGTTAAATATATAATCGATTAAATTATTAAGTTTTCACATTAGTGTTAAATTAAAATTTTCTGTTTTAAACTATTCACTATCCATTATTTTAAAAAGGCATACTGATACTTGAGATTTGACCACCGAAACGTCCATAATACATTGTTAATAGCCACTGTTATACTGGTCAGCAACTATCTCACTAACTTTTTATGGTGGTAGAGCCACGCTGAAGCTATTACTGATTTCAGCATGAATGGGTCGGCTCGTTCGGGGTAGTATCACTGTCTCATAGAAAACCAACGTGAAGTAACAGTGCTTGCATTGTTGCGTTTCGTTCGGTCAGTGAGAGCGCCGGATAACCCATCTCCCCTCCCCCTCCCTCCTTCCCCACTCCCCCTTCCCCAAACACAGGGTGGCAACGCACTTGCGACTCTTCTGGTGTTGCAAGTGTCTACGGACGATGGTGATCACTTAACATCAGGTGACCCACCTGTTCGGTTGCCTCTTATGATATAAAAAAAAAACTGAGTCTACTCTGGTTGAATCCGATACGTGACAAACTAAAAGTGCAATTAGTTTATCATCATGTCTTCAGTAGTAGTTGTTTTTTAGTGGCCTTTATTGCTGATACTAGATAGATACATTTATTTTACATGAGTTTAAGTTTGCATAAGTTTAACTTGATACGTAGATGTCTTTCAACTGTTTCCAATTTTTCCTATTTTTATGGTTGTCGTAGGTGTTTATTTGGATAAAAATACAATACCATCCTCTTTGAATGTCAGATGTAGATTGATTGATTAAAGAAGACGACAAGCGTAGAAAAGGATAGTCTACTCTGTTCCTGGTTTGAGGAGGATATAATCACTAGATATTATAAAACAAAGACCTCTGCCGCGTCTGTCCGCGATAAACTCAAAAACTATTGAACGAATTTTCATGTGATTTTTATTAAAAGACTGGCTGTGCACGCGACTCTGTCCGTGTGGATCCTGATGTACAAAATCATGACTAATAAAATCATCCGAATGTTTTCAGTTTAATTACTATGTACTTTTCTCTCGTACTTAACTCGAGCCGTCATTCAAATTATAATAACTTTTGATAGAGTGGACGGATTTTAAATAAACAACGACTTTATGATTTTCTTGTTGATGTTTTATTGTGAACCCAGTATTTTAGCAGTGACGTGTTCATACAGACAGACAAACATTCATTTCTAAAAAAGATTGAAATGTGTTTTATTACTTGATATATAACGATAATTGTTGGTAGTATCGAAGAAAGTCAAGCCGCCTGGTGGCTTTCGTCGAAAACGCTGCCTAATCTCTTTGAGGTATAACAAAACAATGGAGATAATAAACGATGCAGACGAAGTCGCGGGTATCAACTAGTAAAATATAAATCGTAAAAAAGTATGTAAATATCAGATTACATGCTTATCGCTGGAAGAATCTGAAATAAGTAAATATTTATTAAATAAATATTTGCCAACGTCGTGTCAGAGAATGTGGCGTAGAGGAAAACTAATTTTAACAACATTATTGAAAACTGAAGATAGCGCCAGCCGTGTACTGCGTTCAGAATATATTCATGTACATTCAATTCACCTATAATATGAAAATAGATGAAAGATACGTGATACATTATCAGAGATTATCTCAAGCCGTGCGATAATGCCAAAAGTGATATTTGTGTTACAATATGTGATATACATGTACACTAATCAGACGTAATATTGAATCGGGTCCGTAAAATGTACATTATTAACAACAGTATTTTTATTGCTGTGTTATCATATACCGCTGTGTAAAAAGTATTACAAGATCGATATGTTGAAAATAGAGTCGCACGATAGCGATGTATTCGAGTTAAATATTCGAGATCAATATTATTGCTTTGTGATCTAAAATTTATTTAACAACGTGGTCCCTCACTATTTTAAGGTGATTTGTACATGTGGAATCATGCGCATTATATTGATAAATGAGTGTTTCTAATACATTATCCAAATATTTCTGTGATGTAAATATGTGTTATAGAAGTGAATTGTAATATTAATTATGATTAGTGTTGTGTTGTAAAATGGAAAAGACAAAACATAAATCTAAGAAAGAGAAACCTGTAAAGTATATCGATAAAGATAAAGCCGCTTCATTTATTACAGACATTAAGACAATTAAGGAGAATCTTAAAATTAGAGAAATATTACGAACTGTAAAAATGAATAGTAGTATGCGAATAAAGGCCCCAAGAGGGAGTAAAGTGATGCAGAACAAAGACTTTAACGATAATGACGATTTTTTTGATGAGGCTACGAGCAACGAAGGTTCTGAAACATCTGAACCTCCAAGTGCTATGAATCCAGATGTCGTAATTAACAGCAGCAATGTAGAAGAAGATGAACCTGTTCATACAGATGAAATTTTAAATTTAAATAGCTTAGAAGAAGTGATTAAAGATATCGATGGTACAGATTTGGAGAGTAGGTTGGAACCAAATCCGGATAGAGATTCATTCCACAAATCAAACAGTTTATCAGAATCTTTGACAGATTACGTGGAAACAGATACTGAAAGTATTCCGACAACACCAGTTTTGATAGAAATTAACACACCTGAAAACCCGGTAGACAATTCACATGCCAAAACTCGTGACCGCAAGCTGTCACTGGATCATACTTTGTTAACGAGGCGCGAAGGATTTTCACAGTCTGAATTGGATCTGCATTCAATAGGGAAATCCCCACTAGAAAGAAAATCATCATTTTTCAGAAAAAAGATGGATAGTTTTTTGAAAAATACAACGGAAATATTTAAGCGCCAATCATTTCAGTCAAAGTCACAATGCCCCAAACGTAGAGAATCGATGTCGGTTTCCTTGCAATCTTTGAATGAGAATAACACTTATAATGGCGTATTGTATCAAGTAAGTATAATATCATATAGTATTAGTGAATAGCGTATCCAGCGTAGCTGACGTATCATTTTGTTCCAAGAGCATAGCAGGGGATGCAAGCGGTCCAAGACAATGACGATCTTTTTCATTCTCTATCGATGTGCCTTATAATTGATTTTCTTATCGACGGTGACATCTAAATACCTAACCTTGGTGGTCCAGGGTATGTTAACTTTATATAGTCTGAAGAGCTCGGTATCGTAGCATTATTGTCGGGGTTAATTTCGATGCGCCATCCTTGAAACAACACACCGAGATTACTAACTGTACTTTGGAGTTGAGACCTGAGGATAACTCTGCACCTGCCTGAAGTTATAATGACTGTTTCATTAGCATAAGAGCCTACTCGAACTCCGAGCATTGCAATAGGTTGATAGTTGATGCATAGATGGAATAGGGTGGTCGTGAGAATGGGGCTCCCTTGAGGTAGTCCTGAGCGAATCGGGTGGAATCGGGAAAGTACACCTTCCATTCTGAAGTGGAAAAACCTATCCGAGTGATAATCACAGATGATGTTAACTAGCATATACGAAACGTGATACATAAATATACTCATGTACTCTGTATATATATGTCTTTGTACACATAGACATACATACATACTTATATACATATATAAAAATATATAACAATGAGAAAGATAATAATAAACACACAGCAAAAGTTAATTATAAATACAAACACTCTGCCTCCTGTTTCTCATATAAATAGCAGTGTAGTTGAATTCTAAATTTTCGTAATATTCGGGGAAGATTGCTTTTCTGAACTAGCGGCGATGCATTCTGCTTTGTATCTATCGAGCGGGAGCATCGGGGTGTTTGTATCTGGTGGTTTCATAGATCGAGCTAGGTACTGGTATGAGAATAATTTCACACATATGTTGTATTTATGTAACAAACATGTTTGTAACAGCTGTTGATTTTTTTGTCACTATTCAATGCTTCTCCAAAATTTCTAACTTAGGTAGTCCATCTAACCAATAGGAAATTAAAAGTATATTACTTTACAGTGGAATCAATAAATTTGATCTTCTTTATCTAATTATTTTCTATATGTTCGGTGGTGCCACACGATATAGCGTTTTTTTTTTCAAGATAGACTAACGGCTATTGATTTTAACTCTAAATAATATTATACTAGCGGGCCCGGCAGACATTGTACTGTCCTGATTACAAAAAAACCCTTGACAAATTATATGAAAACCTTCCTCATGAATCACTTTATCTACTGGTGAAAACCGTATCTGTTCAGTAGTTTTTTAGTTTATCGCGAACAGACAGACAGACAGACGCGGGGGGGGACTTTGTTTTATACTATGTAATGAAATGCGAAGGTAAGTTTGTTTGCTACATTTTCACTCCTTAAATACTTAACTAACCATCATAAAATTTTGCATATAGGTTGCCAGGTGTATAGAAAAGGTAATTATAAGGTACCAATTTATATTGAGAGGAGTGAAAATGCGTGCAAAAACTAATAATTACATATAAAAAATTCAGTCATTTATAAACAGTATTTTGTAATTTTCATATATATTAAATACCTAATATTTATTATTTGTCGGGTTTAATAAAATCCAAATTCAGCAATACTTTATTCAATTTAGGTCCTGAGAAGGCATTTATGGACCTCAAAACTACAACCGGTTCGGAAAACAACCCAGTTATCGAGAAAAACCGGCAAAAAACTCGATATGGTTTATGTTTTCATTATACGTAACATAACAAAACAAACAACATTTTACAACATCCATAGTTATAGGCATAAATCAAATCAAAAATACTTCATCCATTTTTACTTTTTTCGAACTGACTACGCTATTAACCTAGCAAGGTCTTAACAGCTTCACCGGACTACAGATACTTCATTCAGTTTAGGCCCTAATAAGGCACTTATGAACGTCAAAACTACAATCGGTTCGGAAAACAACCCAGTCATCGAGAAGAATCGGCAAGAAACTCGATCGGGTACATCTTTTTAACATGTATATATATTTCCAATACACCATACAATCGTTTTAGTGGATGCACAGAGAGGAGTCACTTCCAGACATCCCCATCGTTCACATATTGATCCACTCTATAATAGCCTTTTGACACCAAAACCCACTTAACGTGGCGCTTAAACTTACAGTCCGGCAAATCGGTAACATGCTTTGGGAGGTTATTGTAAAACCTAACATTATTAACTTAAATATTACTAGTTTTGCTAAGTCTGAAACTTGGGATGACCAGTGTGTTACAGTTTCTAGTATTTACATTATGCCAGTCTTTTACTAAATGCAGTTTTTTAAAAAAAATTCGACCATACATTAACATACGTATATATAGACAGTAACATTCATTTTTGATGGATGCACAGAGAGGGGGCGTCATTTGCAGACGCCACCATCGTTCACATATTGATCCATCCTATAATAGACTTTACACATTAAACTCGCTTGACATGATATTTGAAATTACTATCCGGTATATCGGTAATATGCTTTATGACTTTGTAATAAAACCAAACACTATTACTAAAAAACAGTTACTGATCTTATTGAGCATGAAACATGTGACCAATTTGTCATTGTTTCTTGTATTTAAATTATGTCGGTCTTTTAATAAATCCGGCTTATCTTTTTTTTTTTATGTCATAGGTGGCAAACGAACAGGTGGGTCACCTGATTTTAAGTGATCACCACCGTCTATGGACACTAACAACACTAGAGGAGTCGCAAGTGCGTGGCTACTCTTTGGGGAGAAGGGTTAGGAGAGGGAGAAGAGAGAGGAGAGGGGAGAGGAGGTGGGCCTCCGGCGCTCTCACTGACCGAACGAAACGCAACAATGTAAGCACTGTTACTTCACGTCGGTTTTCTATGGGAGGGTGGTACTACCCCGGACGAGCCGACCCATTCAAGCTGAAACCAGTAATAGTTTCAGCGTGGCTCTACCACTATTAAATTATTATTATTAACGATAAACTAACAATAATTACATTTGTCATTATTCCTCAGCAAGCAGATCTTTAAAGGTACTTCTAAAGTACAGAATATTTACTTATAAAATGGTACCGGTAAACAATCTTATGACTACTTTTTTGAAAACAATTTTATTTCAACAGATTGTAAAAATAAGGTACTTTATATACAGTGGACGAGGCACTGCGCTGCAATTTATATTCCCAAATATGTTATTGTAGAATATCTTTATATATAAATTTCTTCTGTACGTATGTATGTCACTGAACTCCTCCTAAATGGCTGGACCGATTTTGATGAAATTTTGTGCGCGTGTCCCAGTGGATCGGAGAATGGTTTAGATTTGAATTGAATTGAAGAATTGTACTCGGGAGGTGGCGCCGCGGTTGATTTTTAGGATTTTTTATTATTATTATTAATGCAGCACAACGTCCGCCGGGTCCGCTAGTATACATATAAATTTATACGAAGGAAATCCCGTCTGAAATGAATGCTATATTCTACACAATCAATACTGTTTGTCTCAACGGATTGAGCATTTTAAATGTTAATACACGGTAACCAAAACGTGAATTACTAAGTAAATAACTTGAAGTGAATAAAATAATCGTAAAAGAGACCTCAATCGGTATATGCAAATTAAAAAAGCAGAGCCATTGCACATCGTAATAAAAAGGTTTGCAAGGTTATCACATTTTATGAGAATGCAAACAACGTCAAATGTTGTTGCTACAAACAGAAGATTGCCAAATTCTACTCACAAACCTTTTTGATTTTGACCGAAAAGGCCCAATCTTTCTAATTCAACAAATATTTTATGAATATATCATTTTCATTCTGATATATATAAGTAGGTTTGTTTCTAAATTATAAGTATTAAAAAGATACTAAGACGCTCATATCACGTAGGTACATAATGAATATACATTCTTGAACATAAACGATTGATAGGAAAGGTTACAACATAACGATAAACAACACTTAAATTACTAACTGATAATTACAATGATACTAACAAATCTACCTTTCAAGGATTACATAACAATTACTCAATCAAGTCGAGCACAGATGAAAGTTCATATTTTTCACAATTCGTTATTTATTTTCCATACCATTGTAGAAAGTCTAACTGGTTAAGTCGCGCTCTTTAATAACCATTCACTATACTGATTCCTTTTTTAAATATATAATTTAACGTTATAAATTGCACGTACTTCTGAATTGAATGTTTTTGTAACAAACCTTGGAATCGATTAAAGTAATAAATGTAAACGTTTGTAAAGAATTTGACAGGTTTCCCTTTGCATTGTTCAAAATACATTGTTTCCGAGCTTTAAGAAATCGAAAGTTTTTAATATTTAATATTGAAACTTGTTTATAAAAAACAATTAGTTTACTTATAATTTTTATATATATGAAGAAAAAGAATGATGACAAAAGAAGTCCAAAGATAATAAACTAACATAACTATATAGACTAGTGGGCGCCCAGTGGTCGACATTCGACCATCGTTCATTGATTTTTTAAAGTTTGTACTTTATTAGGGTTCTTTTGTCAACTTACTTCTATACTCAAAGGTTTTTATCAATGTTACTCAGTTCTTATAGTAATAGTTGTATGTTATAATATCATTGTTGAATGTAGAATGAAAAAGGGAAATTGGAACGTAAGAGTAAAATAATGCATACAGTCGAGCATAGCAACCTTTTTCACAACCTTTTTTGAAGTCCTTTATCGACAGATGTTAAAAAGTTTTTTTAATTTAAATGTGTGTATATGATGTGTAAAATTGAAGCAGTAGTGTGAGTAATGCATATTTTAATTAATTTAATATACTTATAATGCATTTTATATAAAATGAATAGCTTTCAGCACTTCTCCTCCATATAAACTTTAACTATGCCAAATTTCACTTTCATCCGGTCGCCCATTTCCGTTAAAAATGGGTACAAAGTTAAAGGCTTCACGTATTAATATATATGATGATGATGATGAATAAATTTTCAAGACAATTTATAAGGTGTAAAAAATCTATATATTATTTGTAAAACTTTTCTTCTCGTATTTATTATTAGCTGCCTGCCTTAGCTTCACACGGTTGTACTAACATAGAAAATGAGATCATATCTAAGGTTCTCTAAAATGGAAACTGAACAATTAAACAATCTGTCAATTCTATCAATATTTTTCAAAATCTTCAAAATCTTCCTACTGTCTTCTGTCTAACTTACTCGCTTTTATATAGATTTTTTTTTAACCCAAATTCTTCACATTTCCGTATAATTATAAATTGTAGGTTAAAAATATAACAATAAGCTAAAAATTCTAATATAAACACTATTTATAATCGTTTTTCTTTTATTTTAAGGAAGAATTACAAGGAAGTGTGAGAAGTCTACGATCTTCTTTGACGGCTGAACGGAGTGCTTCAAGTTTGTCTGTCAGTCAAAGCGATCGGCTGCCGCCCGATGTTCAATCTGAGGAGGATAGTCTTGTTGGAAGCCAACCTTTTGTTGTAGTCCCTTCTAGCAGCGTACACAGTAAGCAAAATCTCTACTATCTCTATCTACTTAGTAATCTGTCTCTACCTATAAATATGTATAAACAAAGTGGTCTCAATATTTTTGAATTTTAAATAAATAATGTGTTAAGAACTTACGATAACATGATATAATTACATTGGATGGTGTCCGATTCATTTTGGAGATATCTTTCGGTATTTTGAATCCGAGTAAAAAGGTCTAGACCATATCTCCGTGCGCTTTTCCGATCCTCACGATGCAAAAACGGTAGCAAACGATCAGTAAGTACCCTTCCGATTATTCACAAAGGGGGGTGTACGCACCAACGCTTGTGTAACAACATATCACGTCGCTACAGTCTGGCACTGAATTTCTCTCCAGTAAATTCGCAGTGACATTCCTTTGCGAGGTGCAAAAGAGTGGAGTGGAGCCCTGTAATACGTTTTTCGTACACATATATCTCACTAACTCATACATATACGAATAGTTTAGATAGCTTTCCTTTGTCATCTACAAAAGTCGCGATATTACAATCAAGGCAACAGCCCAAGCCGAAATTAGGCCACTTTGGCGCACTTGATCGTGTTGCCTGTAAAGACTACTCAGGCATTTGGAAAAAAAACCTCCGTACGCTTCGCTGCAAGCTGTGAGAAAAAATCAAAGCTAATTATAATAAAAGACAGCTCCATTCTAATCCAAATAAAGCGTGTATTACTCGTGGAACGTCGAGAGTATTTTCAGGTGAATGTTGTCGCGACCATCGACTACTTACATATTAACATATATATGTATCTGCTAATAGGCTGCGTTTTCATATCGTACTGCAAAATGGTTATTGTTTTTTTCTGGTATTCCTTTTTTTATTGCATTGCTTGATTCGTTTTTCTTAATCATATGGAAAGAATTAATTCCATTTAATTTAATTTCGTTAATTAAACTTTTTAATAAAATATATTGGAAGGGTTATTTATAAATAAATAGGTTAAATAAAATACTATCTAACCTAAACGTTATACAGAAGAAGTTGAACGACGTAAATAACTGGTAATGGGAATTCATTAATAAAATTAATAAATCTTACTCTTTCAGATATATTTTATAAAGTCATCGTTTATTACTTATCTATCAACTCTTGTAAATTTGATTTTCGCGATTCGTTCACGCGCGGTACAGATTCTGGTGCTAACGTCATCGGAATCCATTAATTTGTTCGCACGGAATTTTTCAAAAAGGCTTCTAGTAGCACAAATGACATACCGTGTCTCTCTGTTCGGGCGTAGACTACTTGAAACGGGAGGTTTCTATTTTATTTTTTAAAGCGCACTTTGATAGCACCAGTGCAAAGGGGCCTTATTGAATCAATTGAACCGGATACAATGTAACCAAGTGTCAAAGGCGAACGAAGAGCGACTATTGGGATATTTAAACTTCTATACTAAAACGAAATCTTTACATGGTATTTGCAAATCATATAAAGTTCTAACCACTTTGAATTGTTTTCTGAATTATTAATAACTCAATTATAACATATTTGATAAACCCGTTATCAAACGCTACTAAAGAAATCGGTTAACAACTTACATTAAATGTTGGAGCATAAATTAGAGTATAAGGTAAAGCATAAGGTAGACAAAAATTGTGGGATCATACATACACTCTCTCGAGGCTAATTGGTATTGGTTATCTTTGTAATGTGCCGTCGGGTAGAGTTGCCGTCATTTTGCCTTTTATTTTTTTATTTTTTTTTATTGTAGCTCGCGTTACACTAATCACGTATAGGGTCGATGCAGTCGGGATTGTCAAACACTTCGTAGATACTGTCACTATTCATTTGGCCAAAGCTTCGCCTAACAATAACTTCCACATAGGAGTGCGTCCAGATCAGCGACATCTTGCCCTTTATATGCCGAACTCCCACCAATGTAGTCTCACAACGGGGTGAAGAATGAACAGCCGATAACTTCGACCAATAGCGTTCGAGGTCATTAGTAACACCCCGATAAAGTCAATAGCGTGGTATCGCAAATCAATAGTGGTTCCCCGGGTGGCGATGTAGTCTCGCCTCTCGGGTGTGTCATAGCGGTACCGGACGTAGACATTAACACTCGGCAAAATGACTGTACTGTGCCTGATGGTAAGCA
This sequence comes from Antheraea pernyi, assembly GCA_015888305.1. Lineage (NCBI taxonomy): Eukaryota > Metazoa > Arthropoda > Insecta > Lepidoptera > Saturniidae > Antheraea > Antheraea pernyi. The sequence continues at coordinate 890,920 of MU158704.1, forward strand.
CAGTACAATCTAAAAACAATGGCGACCACCGAGTGATACAGTATCCATCGCCGGTCACCACTGTCATGCCGGCCTGCGAAAAGCTGGATATGCACAGGCTGATCCATAAACGCGACCCGCAGAAGCGAATCACTATGACGGACTTTTTCGCCATATACATGATGGTTGCGACCCAGTCAGGCTGTAAAACCCTACCACCCCGCTTTCGCCATTGCCTCGTTCGTTATTCAGCAGGGTGCACCACGTGCAGGTGAGGTTGGCTTGGATGTCTCAAGTCTTCGATGTTATTCGACACCCCTTACACCCCAGAATACTACATAAATATAAAATAATTACTTTTCTAAAATGAATGAGGGCAAATATTCTATTATAATTCAAATCATTAACATTGGTCTACAAAGAAAATTAGACACGTGTTTATTTCAATTAATGTGTTATTTAGTAACAAATTACAGAGTGTATAAGTTTATTTCTTTGGTGATTTGATGACATGCTCGATGTTAAATGATGATTTGTATGAAGGTAATAGAGCTTAGCCTAGAGGAATTAAATCTAAAGCACCGCTGCGGTAACACAACGATTGGTCCTTGGTGGCAGATTTAACTATGACTTAGTTATATTACGTCATTTTATTTCTATTATGTCCATTTATTTTATTCTATATATATATATACTATTAATTAATAACATAACATGTAATGATTCTTTTATAAAGTTATATCACTAATCCTTACTAACTGATATGAAATTTAATAACTTTAATGAAAAAACTTTCGCAGGTCTGAACGAGGCGTGTGTCGAAGAGGCGCTTTTGAATCGAGCAATATCTATGAGTTCCGGTCTTGACTCTGCTCACGGACAGGGAAAACGCAAAGCTTCCAGAGCAAACAGGTATCTACAGTTAATATATCACCTATTTTATACATGTAAAATCTATATATAAATAGGCAGTGGGGAAACGGTTAAAAAATCTCCCTCTGTTTCTCAGTCGATTTTCTTCGTTCTTTCTTTTATTTTGTTATTACTGGCAAGCTTTAGTGTTATTAAGTTTTTTTTTCTCTATGGTTGAAGTTCGGGCACTCGTATAGATAAGTATTATACCAATTACACAATAGCCGAATGATTAAGATTAATGTTTTATTGATTCGACATGTACGGTCTAATTACAAAAACAAAAATGTACACGGATATAAAACGAGTTTTACTAAGCAGTCCCTAAAATTTAAAATCTAGTTGAATTCATGCTAAAATACTTTATTACAAAAGCGTGTCCAAGCGGTCTCTAAGTTTTTCATGCAAGCAAATCTGAATAGTTCAATTCGATCTCATCATTCATAAGATTTATATATTACATGAAAGTGCGTAAGGTGGAACAACAGTATAATGACAGATTCAATACACTGTCAGATGTCAATAGTGTCAAATGTTAGTAGTTATGATTTCTTTCTGAGTGTCTAGAATTGTTTAATGTATTTACTTCTTCTAAATTAATTATACCCACGAAATGCAAAATTTATTATAGAACGTCTTTTGCCGGCAAATAGAAATACAGCTAGTTACATCAATAGAATAAGACCTGTCAACTTAGACAAGTGTTAAAGAAGATTTAAATTAAAATAATGTTCATCTATTAACAAGGGTAAGACACTGTTTTGCGATCAAACTTTTTTTAGTAAGAGTTCAATGCGTATTTAACTTTTTTGTAATAACACAGGTAATGTTTAGTTTGGAGTTAAATGGTCTTGTGTAAAATTGTATCCTGGTATTTATCTATTTGTTACATTATATAAGATTATCGTCGGTTATGTTTAATCTAAATTTTTATTATTTCCTCTTTAAATGTACCTACAATCTTCGATAATCCTTTTTTGAAGTAAACTTTCTTCGTGAAGGGCTTTGAAATTCTAATCCGTAATATTTTTGTGTGACGAAAAGTGGTGGGAGTAAACACTGTGTCCGGTAGAATGGGAGTAGTGTCTTGCTTGCCTTTGGGTAATGGAGAACAATGAGATATATGCTCTTCTCGCTTTCTTTCTTTTGTCGTTGTCCGTGGTTGCGTGTGTTCAAGCGTAGTGGCGATCACTGAACACGATCTATGCTGTTCGAAAGTAATATTACCTGTAAAAGTTTCACTTCTATCGTGTGTCTTTACGACACATCCTATTTCTTTATACTAGTACGGCAGAGTGATTGCACTGTGCCTCGTCGTGTACATAGTACAATCCAAGTGCAACGGCGGGTACCGAAAAATCGGCAATATATAGCTGGTGTTTACTGTCGTGTCGGTTTTTATGGCTCTTGGCTGTTTTCTGTTCATTAATTGATACCTGAGGTTACAAGTTCAAAGAAGTTTCACTGAGATGGATTTATCACTATCTGTAAAGTAGTTACATTTTAAACTGATACGAATCTTTGGCACTGGCAAACGCCGAATGATTCTGGAATGCAAGAAGTCGACGAACACTTGCATGTGCATGTGGTCACGGTTCAGTCGAACAAATTTTTCATTTCTCACCACCACGCAGTTATCGATGAAACAGTAAAATATCTTCACTTAATAGTAACATAGAGTAATAAGTGGTCGTAGTGGTTGGTAGAAAGTTTTATTTTACGTGTTAGTATTTTATCTATATTTCTTTTTTTTCTAAATGTTAAAAACTCTATAGAGTATTTTACAAATATTGTAGACATGAGAAGCATGAAATATGACTAATAGAGACTTATAAAAGCATCTATATGAAAAAAATGTAACTATTTCTATATTTAATTATTGACAATATTTGCTCATCAATAGCTACTGAACAAAAAATAATTCTTTGACAAACAAGGGCGAAAAAGGTACTGAGCTGTTTTATCGTTGCCTATTGATATATAGATTTGATATTCATATATAGATAGTTTAAATTTGCTACTCTGAAATATATTCACAATTCTATTCGAAGCAACAGTTTGTTTTTGAAACTTTTTAACAACTTACATACAGTTAATTTAGTAGTCAGATACCAAACATTCTGATGCGGAAATTGCAACAAACTACAAACGAATACTAAAATTGACTTCGGAAACGTATCAGGAAGTATACTGATTCAAAAGGCATGTGTTATCTGTAAATTGTTAAATATATCTGTAAAAATGTGCGATTCGAACAGCCTGAAAGAAACTCCTTTCCAATAAAAAAATATTTTTTCAAATTGGTTTAAAAGTAACGATGTCCTGAGGTAACAAACATTTTAAAAAATGCAATCAAACCGAAAACCTCTTTCTTTTTGAAGTGGATTAAAAATTACCGATTTTTTAGTCACATATCAGTTTCTAATAGATATGAAACATTTTAAAAATACCCATATAGTTGTGCTAGCTGATACCCGCCCGCTTCGCTGTGCATTAATTACAATATTTAAATATTATAAAATTTAGCTTAGAACCATCAACAAAAAATTCCTCATCAAATGGTTATACTCCTATGCTAATACGTTGAGTGGCTTGGACGTGATTTAGCCTCTAAATTTATTTTCATAATATATATAAGAATTGATTATGATAAGTATTTAATATTTATTTACTAATTTTTTTACATTTTACACAATCTTTTACAATGGCTATCAAACTAGGCAGAGCCTGTATCTTGGTAGCCAGAAAACAATTAGACAGCGTGTTTTACAGGACGAAGCACCTTAGCGGGTCTTTACACATCTCAATATTTACGCAGCTATGATTTAACTTTTAACATATATTCAGTTTCGCCATAGGTAAGAGTGCTCAACCACTTAGAAATTAGACACTTAGCCGTATGGACTGAAACTTCTTGGATTGAGTAGTATTTGAGCATTATATTATAGATATGAGAAGGCATGAAAGATCCTAGTCTCTGTGTACAAGCTGTATTTACTTTGGGTGTTGGAGCACAGAATAATCGACGCTGTAATATCTGAGAATATTCTGGACAACGTAGTATCTCTTCATGTTTAGTCATACATACTTTGAGCATGAAGATTTGTCGGACAGTGAGGACTTTACTTTCTTTATAGATATCAACTGTTGGAATAGTATAAAATATTATGAACATTTTCAGAATCACTTAACAACATACAGAAGAGTTTTATGTTTAGCTTATATTTTTCTAACATATGCTCTGCGCTCTAGAATATTGACTTCTTAAACACCCAAATAATGTTCGTCTAAGATATGTGTAATAATTACATATTCTTCTTCTTACCATTATCCCACATATGTAGGGTCGGTACAACATGTTTCTCATGTTGTGGTATATAATTTGGCTTAATTTTTACGATCGGCCGCCTGTGTAACGTCAACCCTCCTTGGGATTATTTGGTTGTACCACTGTATTTATGATTATTATTATATAGTTACGATGTCTGATGGGCTCTTTTAACCTTACAATTTTTCGTTCCGGTTAAAAACGAAGTTCTTGAAGATTATGTTTTGCTTGTTATATTACCATTTTTATGTAACACAAAACTAGCCAACTTTAGACTATTCCCGAGGACTGCATTTTTTCAGGATTCATGGTTTCAGAGTTTTCTTAGTAATATAATATTATGTGTTATAATTACATGAATTCTGCAATTAATATTTTCTAAGTCTTTGACAATACTAAATGATAATTATTAGCGATAAATTATGCCATTGGCCATGGGTAATGATAGGATAATCAGTAGACGGTGTTCAGTTTATAACTAGGTATATGCAGTGGTAAGTTATGCGTCGGGTAGACTGTAGCGAACGCGAGTTACGTCATTCCGCCAGCGCTATGTTTAGGTAGGTATATATAATACTTGTACATACATTCTTAGTATTTATAAAAATATTCACTCATCATTCGTGAAAAACTGCTATGGCAGAGGTAAATATTCCATGTCACGCTGGTTTAAATAAGTACTTCTTCGAGCTATTTATATTTGCTGTGGTCCATATTAATTACAAACATAGTATTAAATTAATTAAAGTATTGCACAATATTTTATACATTAAAAACGTAGTCCGGTGAAGCTATTAAGACCTGGCTAGGTCAATAGCATAGTCAGTTCGAAAAAAAATTAAAAAAATGTATACATTAAAAAGGAGGATTGTCTGCTTGGTATGGGCTTATAAAATGGTATTTAAATTCATCCGATTAGACCGAAAAGTTGTACAAAATAAAAATAATAATATAACTTTATGAAATCTAATTTATAATCATAATTTCTAAATTTTTATATACGACCTAAATTTTGTGGTATATCGAAAAATCGAGTACAGCTCTCTAGGTTCGTTGCTATTTGAATATCACAAGTACTTTTATTAGTTATTTTAAAATTGATTCCATGAAAAGGAAGCTCAATCGAATTTTATGTAGCGAATGTGAACGCGAATGAAGTGAACATATCATGACTACCTTTTCATCCCACAAATTCTATTCACCTGCTCAAGTATCTTTACAGAAATGTGTACGTTTCTTTTTCTATGAGTTCAGTAAATACACACACGGGACTTTTATTCGTTTTTTTTCGAACTGGCTTCGCTATTGACCTAGCAAGGTCTTAACAGCTTCACCGGGCTACTAAGGCGAGCGCTCAAGGTACTCAGCCGATTTTATTTGACAACTAGCTCAAGGGTGCACGGCACACCTCGGCCTGGGCTGCCGCCTGATACATGCGATTTGCGACCTATCTGAGCTAACCTAAGCTAAGCTATATATTCATACATATATGAGTTGCTGAAACATACATGTGTACCAACCATACCTCAACATCTCTTATATATATTTCGTATCGGATAATTTCTAAACTATTTCAGTTTGATAAGGGAAAAAATAAAACCCTTCCACTTGCATGTGTAAGCGTGTATGCGTGCACGTGTGTGGAGGTGATATATGTAATGTTGTCGCAGTGATGTAAGATTTTGTGTCACTGTATCGCGCGAGCAGCGCACTCGAAGGCTCCACGCCGAGGCAACGGACCTAGGCTTGAGCCGCTGCCGAGTGGGGCCTAATCTGGTTAATTACACGGGACATTAATAGTTCTATCATAGCTATCAAAACTAACACTAGATTATATATTACACGACTATTGTATCAATAATTATAGCTCGACAAATATTTTTATTGCAATACTAGCTTCTACACGCGACTTTGTCCTCGTGGAACATTTACTTTAAGGCTAACGCTAAAACACAACGGGAGCTCTCAAAAGGAAAAATAGATTTTGAAACATTTTTCCTTCTTGCTCCGCTCCTATTGGTCTTAGCATATAGTATTTATCTTAATACTAACTTCCTTCATGTGGAATCGTTACTTTGGGCTAATGCTAACATTAACTCGCGACTTCGTTTACGTAGAAGGTGGAAATATTTTTAAATAATACGTACGTTAACCCCGATTTTGAACCATTTTTCGTTGGTGCTCCGCTTCTTGGTGGTCTTAGCTTGATGATATATAGCCTGTTATATATAGTAATACATTAATCACGTATAGAGTCTATGCAATCAGGAATGCCAATAAACACTTCGTAGATACTGTCACTATTTATTTGGCCAGAGCTTCGCCTTACAATACTTCGTATATAATAAGTGCGTAGATATCACTGACATCATGCCTTTTAAAGGGCGATCTATGTAAGTCAAAGCGATTACTATTTACACATAATTCTGCTAAATAAATTAAGTAATAAAAATAATAAAGAATGAACAAATGATTGTTATTTAAGCTATACAACAATTTTATATAATTATCCTTATTTATGTATCTCTAATGTGCTTACTAATCTGTTTCGACATGTAGAACAGCGACATCTTTCATAGACCGAACTATGAAGTCAAAGAATATACTATTTATTCATAATGATCAAACTAATGATTCAATTCTATATAATGATATCAATTCTTATGTACGTCTTATTAAAATCTATATAATAATAATAATTCTTATTTATGTATCTTTAATATGGTGGCGCTAGTGTCAATGTGTCTCTCTAATATGGCGGCGCGGCGCTAGTATCATTATGTATCTCTAATATGTTGGCGCTAGTGTCAATGTATATTTATAATATGGTGGCGCTAATATCAATGTTCCGGTCGTGTTGTAGTCTCGTCTCTTGAATGTGATGCAGCGCCACCGGAGGTGGGTGATAACAATAACCTTCAACGATAAATGAGCTATCTAACACTGAAAGATTTTTTTAAATCACAACAGTAGTTCCTGATATTAGCGTGTCCAACCAACCAAACAAAGAAACCCGCCAGCTTTATAATATTAGTATACATTTAAATGTTCAAAAGGAAATTAAGTAAACTTTAATTATTTTTTTTTAATCCAAGGGCAAATAACGTTTATGTTAGTATATATGTATATATGGAATTTTTTCCTAGCAAAATTCAATATTACCAAAAAAAGCCGATGCGATTTCCTTATTTCTCTGGGCAGAAGTATTGTCTCAACACATATAATTACTGTTAAAAAATTCTGATCATTCTTTTCGTATAAATATCTAAGAAGCTAAAACTGAGCTAAATAGAACTAGAGCGTTGGGATAGCCTTACTTAGAGTAAGGTAAACTACAATTTTTGTCTTCGGTGCATTAATCATATACATATAGTAATTACGTTCTACAAAAAAAAAAGAAAACATTATATCCCGTAGATGTATTGATAACTGTATGAACCACAACGTTGACAAATGTTTTGTCAAGTCAATGTTGTGTTTGACAAACGTTTACCTATAATACAAAATTTTCTATCCTTACAAAATTTACAATCAAGAAATCTTTGACGAAAGTTTTAGGCATTTTATATGGTGATTTTGTTTTTTTTTTATGTCAAAAGGCGGCAAACGAACAGGTGCGTCACCTGATGTTAAGTGATCACCACTGTCCATATACACTAGCAACATCAGGGGAGTCGCAAGTGCGTTGCCGGCCTGTGTATGGGGAAAAGGGAAAGGGGGAAAGGAGGTGGGCCTCCGGCGCTCTCACTAACCGAACGAAACGCAATATGATCAGTAGAGATTTTAAAGTAATTTAAAACCCCTAATATTATTCATATTATTATAATATAAGTAGCGGGCCCGGCGGATGTTGTCCCGTCCTGATAATAAAAAAAACCTATACTCAGACCACAGCGCCATAGACACTAGCAACAGGGGGGTCGCAAGTGCATTGCCAGCCTGTGCTTGGGGCGAAGGGGAGAGGGAAGGGGAGGTGGGTATCGCTTTCACTGACCGAACAAAATGCAACAATGCAAGCACTGTTAGTTCACGTCGGTTTTCTGTGGGTCGGGTGGTACAACCCCGGGTGAGCCGACCCATTCATGCTGAAACCAATAATAGCTTCAGTGTGGCTGTACCACCTGTTATATGTCAAAGGGATTAAGGCAGCATTTTTGATGAAAACTCCCAAGCGGTTTGACTTTTCCAACAATCATCGTTATTATTCAACCAATTTATACAAAACCGGGATAAATTATATACCCAAAAATTCCGCATGATTCACTTTATGTACCTGAGAAAACCGCATGAAAATCCATTTAGCAGTTTTTGAGTTTATCGCGAACAGACAGATAGACAGACGTGGCAGAGGACTTTGTTTTATAATATTTAGTAAGATAGTATACCTAACATATTCAACAGTTTGTTTCGAACTATCATCGAATATGCACCTGTAATTTGGTCACCCTATCACACCATACATTCGAAATCTATTGAAACAGTTAAAAGCAAAGAAAAATCTATGTTATAGACATGGTCATGGTCGCAGCGTCTCTGGATACTATGACAGAATAAATAAATATATATATTATAGCATTATAGTATATAGTATGTGCTAAGAAGTAAACATGATATTTCTTCACAAATTACAGCACAATTATATCTCATTCTTCTCCTTGCTAGAGTCTCTAAATTTTAACACCAATTTATAAAATCGATTACCTAAAAGATTTATCGATAAATATTACAAAAATAATTGTCACTAGAATTGTTCGTATGACTCATTGGTACAATGAGCTCGTATTCAAGCACATCTCAGATATATTTGACCATCGAGCTTTTAAATTCAAAAGGACAGAAACACATTTTATATCTAGGACTATTTGAGCAATATTCAGTAAATTATATTTCAATTTCAATATTCTTGATTATATTTGCCATCTTGTCTTCTTTTCCAAATGTTAATTTCAGTTTTTATATTATAGATAAATTCATTTTCACTTATTCTTGTTCTATTTTTTTTCTTTTTCAAATGTTTATCAGTGTTTTTTCTATGTTATTAATAGTGTAAGTTGTTTCTATGTGATAAAGCGTTGTAGGTGTTCAGTCTAGTATGCTCCTTCATATTATTGTTTTTTTTTTCATTGGATTGTTGTATTATCCATAATAAATAAATTAATTCATTCCTACCGAAAGAAATTGTTCACATTTTTTAAAATGTCTAAAGCAGGCAAACGAACAGGTGGGTCACCTGATGTTAAGTGATCACCACCGTCTATAGACACTAGCAACACCAAGGGAGTCGCAAGTGCGTTGCCACCCAGTGTTTGAAGGGGAATGGAGAAGGGGCGAGGGAGAGGGTTGGCGGGTTATCCGATGCTTTCACTGACCGAACGAAATGCAACAATGCAAGCACTGTTACTGTCGGTATTCTGTGAGAGGGTGGTAGTACACCGGGCGAGCCGGGCGAGCACAGTTTTTGATTTCCAGTTCGAAGTTTTCAATACGCGTTCTAAAGAGTACATAAAAGGGCGTAGGGTGATTTTTATCAAGGAAAATTGTAATATTCTTGAGGGTTATATCAAATTTACATTAAGCTGCAAACGAAAGCTACTTAGTTATATAAATAAAATATAAATAATTATATAAAATATTATAATATAATTTATATAAAATATAAATATAATATAATTCTAATATTCAATTATTCGTTAATTATTTTCAGAGTGACGTGGTTAGCAAGCGAAGGTTTAACTAATTACTTCAGACGGGTTATACAAGATGAGAAAAGTAAAGATATGCAAGTATGTCACTCTTACCAGGACTTTTCCACAATACGCGAAGATAACCTTTACGGAGTAAAAAGTGATTCTAAAGGTAGACGTTTATCGTACCAACGAGCGGTCTCTGGTGAAGATCCAGTTACTTCGTCGAGATATCAAGACCTTAGTTTAAGGAGGAAACAGCTCATACCGGAAAATTCTGAGGTAATTATTACTCACCAATTTTTGTTTTTATTCAAGCGCGACAGTGTAACGGTTATGATCATGCATTTATAGTTAAAAAAACACTTTTTATTACCGAAACGCGACATACAAAATGCGAGTCAGTAGAATCGGTTAATAATCAATCGGGTACTGGTTAGTACTCTATCATTCCACTTGACTGTAGGTTATGCGTCGATTGATACGAAAGCTTAACATGCCTAACCGTACCATTATTGCGAGTATTACATTCGGTGACTGTTGGTTGCGATCCAGTTGGACACAATTCTTTTTTTTCCGGAAATCCTGCATGGACACGTTTCCCTTCCGGGCTTACCGATTAAAACACCTCGGTGTAACCTTTACCAACATAACGGGACGACACGAGATTGTGCTTGCAGTCATCGTGCCGCCCCGGTGGCTAGCTCAGCCTCATGTCGAGCCTCCTGCGCTAGACAGAGACAGCCTGGTACACCCCGACTGTCTCCCAAATGGCCGAACCAGTGCAGTGGAGAGACTGCCTACTCAACCCATTTCCACTTGTTTCAGTAAGAGTGGAACAAAATCCTATCCTATTCTATCCTATCACACATAACATGAATATGTAATAGATCTACAATCTAGTAAGTTTTGTGTTTCGAAATTCTTATGCTTCAATTCTGGAATACTTTCATTTCATTGAATTTTTCAAATGATACGAATCTACACAGTTTCTCGGCATTAAATAATTCCTTAAAGTATTTCTGTTTTGCCCGATCTTTTTACTCGGTGGATTGTGACCAGCTGAATAGTTTTCTTTAGTGTTTTGACGTCAAATCGAAGTTTGTTTATGCCGTAATCGCGTGATGCACGCACATTATCCGTCAGAAGTTTCGAATCTTTTATTACAACCGCTCCATATTAGTTCTACAAGGCGTTATATATTTTCTAAAGCCAGTATTTATATTTAAACTCGGATATTAACATTATAATGATCGCTTCCTGAAGTTTATTTTTTGTTACGAACATTTACTAATAATATAAAATATTGCCATAAATTATGTTGTGTGTCCTAAGAATAAAATAAATTTATTAAATGACTCAAATAATATAATATAGTATATTATTAGGTGCAAGCAAGGTAAAATCAGCATCACTCAAATAGGCGATTGTGGGCGGAGGGAAGTTTTAATGCGCAGGTACTGTGCGCATCACTCGGGGTATAGGGGTGAACATATAAAAGGCCAGGTTTTCGGTATCGGTGCGTCGTCAGTTCTCGCGATTGCCTCAGCCTACGTCTTTGATACGCCATAGTGCGAATCGTAAACGGGCTATTATTCTTTTCGGATAAGTAAAAGTTTCATTTCCTGATTATAAAATATTTATTATTATTAATATTTTCTTCTAAAACATTTGTTTTTATAAAATTTTAGAAATTCGGTACTTTATTTGAAAACTTCGAAATGTAGTTTATAACTTTTTCGCGAATCGAAATCTTAAGTTGGGCCGAGCTTCAGCGTCAACTTTCGGTAAGTTTGTGTTAAAACAGTGATTTTCCGACGAAAGTTTCAGTTTTATTCTAAGTTGTTTCAATCAATTTATACTTTTTATTGTCTTATGATATAATTTTTATATTTTGTATAATTTTGTTTAAGAAAATCAAAATATTTATGAAAATATAAGATGCAGAACGTCATTTTCTATTTTAAAAAGACCATTGTAATATGTTTTTATAGTATGGGATAGTTTAAATATTGTAAGTTACCCAACATTGCAATTTTCTAACGTGAGTTTTAGAATAGATTTATAACTTCTGATATTATTAATAGTTAGTCTTATTAAATGACGTAAAAGATGTAATAAATTGTGTAAACGTCATTGACTTATTTTAAATGTAATTCTAAATCTTCAATGTTAATAAATCTAGCATTTTTATTTTTACATAGTTGCTATATATAATATAATTTACTTACTAAATTTGAGTATAATTTTTAGAACGTACACAATACAACTCTAATTTTTGTGTTCTATTTATTTTTACCTTATAAGTAATGGTTTTTTTTTAATTCTTATATGTAATGTTTATTTTACTTCATTTTATAAAACCGCTTTAAGACATTACAATACGGTGATATAAAAATATTATATTCGTGACTGATAATAATGACGTATAACAGAGAGACAAATATCAACTTATTTTTTTAACAATCATATAAACTGCTTTTAACTCTCAAAAAAATTTACAAGATATTTTGCGTCACATTTATCTAAAATCAACCATTTACATTAATTTACCCCATCAAAGGAAATTATATCTCAGACAATATACGTTTTTTTATATATTTTAAATACGTAATTTAAAATTAGGATTTTTACGGAAAAATTACCACTTAGTTGGGCTTTGTTAAAACAATAATGAATTTATTTGCATACTTGAACGTAAAGTTGAATCGAATTATGAACTTCAAATTTAAGGTCTTAGGTACATTTATTCTGTTAATACTGAGAAAGTTGTATTTCTAAATAATAAATCGGTAAAATACAATAAAATGTTTTTTTCTCTACTAACTAATATTATTGTCTCAATATAGAACATTTTCAAATTAACACATTTCACAAAAATATATAAAATAAACCCTATCCAATCGGTCATCAAACGATATAATTTTATGAGATATAAAAATAATATGAATATTTTCTAAACGTTTAATAATTAATATTGCCTTGGTGTTTCATTGCATGGAATTAAAAATGTATTTAATTGCTAATACGCCATTATAACTAATTAGTTATTAAAATTTCAAATTCAATTAAGCGAGTTTGGCTATGGTGAAGGATTTTATCACATCAAAATGAGATTTTTAATTATGTTCGCTGATCGAACATGATTTCGTTTTCACGTAAAAATATCATATAAAATTAACTTATTATATAAACTGTATATTTTACATACCAATAACAACTTTTCCACATATGAACAGTATATACACTGTAACTATGATATCAATATAAAAAATACAAAGAAAAAGGAAAAGTTGAGCTTTTCCAGCGTTGATTACAGTTTTTTGAGTGAAATAAATAATCATTTTGTTTTTTTCCAAAAGTATATTTAACACTTATTAAAAAAAGTCAAAATATTCAATTTCTGAAGCAATTAACCCTATTTTTTAAAAAGCGTCTTTGAAATATTCATGACTTTTTTGTGTTTTGGAAAAAAGTAGTGATCATTCTCAAAAGTGTGTTTTATTGGGGTACAAAAGAAAAAAAAATCAGCTAAATCGAAAGGGGTCGATTTAACATGGAATGGTCTCCTAGAACACTCATTAAAATACATTTTATGAGTTGAATGTCAACGTAGTCAGCAATCAAAAGAGAGAAATACTGGTATTCATATTACAAGGCTTTTTTTCAATCTGACTACGCTATTGGCCTGACGGGCCTTCAAGGCTTCACCGGACTAAATATTACAAAGCTCCTTAATATGCTATATCTAAATCTATCAAAGAATCTTTTGAGTAAAGACAAACGCATTTTGTATTTAAAATCCTTGTATTGTGAAAATAATAAACGTACTTATACGAATTGAGGACTAAGCTAATAATCAGTAGTAGCGTGCTCAGACTTCGTATCGTTCGACGTCAATTTGAATTTAACTACGATCCTGAATTTTCGGTGAAAAAATAACGTATTAAAACTGCAGCATGTTAACTTTCAAGATTTTCCGGTTATCTGCCTCCCTCATCAAGTTTAAAATTAAACACCGAGTACCTATTAGTGAGTTCTGACAACTGCACTTGAGATCTAACTTTCTTCCTAGATTTAATGTCTAGCTTATGTTACCAAAATAATAAAGTTTACGATTAAATTATAGAAAAAAACTTTGAGCACATGAGAGGTGAAAATTAATGTTATTGAAAAAAATAAGCATTTTGAACCACACCGTCTCATAAATTCATCACTTTGTTGATTAAACCAACCCTTCTATATCTTGAAAGGTTACTCAGGCGACCTTCGGTCCTTTGTTCTCGTACAAAATATGGCAAAGGTACACTTGTATCTTGTTTGAACGAGTTCATTATTATCAAACACTACTACTTCATTCTGAAATCGTTGCCGTGTTCCTAATGTACCAGTAAATCTAAGTATTTAAGATAAGATTCACATTTCGAGTACTTTGCAACCTCATATATGTACAGTATAGTGATAATTTACTTTTAGTTGCGCATTCTAGTTCTGAAGCACCAAACCATGTCTTAAACGTAATTGATACCGGTAAAAAATTTCTTATGTTTGTCTATTTTTATTTCCGGATTTAACTCAAAAACTATTTGATGGATTATATTCATGTACATGGTGCATTCCACGCCAAACTAATCACTAATGGTCCTTATAATGGGCCTTTCATTTTGGGCGAAAGTTTTTTTAAACTTTTCCTAACTTATAAAAAACATTTGTCCAAAATTTTTGAAATATTTTACCTACCAAAAAAAAAGTTGTGATTTTTTTAGAACAATGGCACTTAGAATTTTCTAGTACCTATAACTTTTTCAAAATTGTACTTATAGGGGTTTTTAAATGTTTATTTTTAAAACTTTTTCACATAGAATAATTTAACTTGGCTTCACTTTTATTTTTATTTTTGAAAAAAGTAAAAAAAATTGAACGGTTTTTATGTTTTTTAAAAATATTATTACTACATTTTACTTTGACATTTTCTGGAAATACTTTAATTTTTTCAGAGTAACGTCTATCAATAACGATACTAATCAATCGAATGTTTTTTCATTTCTTTTTTTAAAGTAGAAGGAAGCTACTAGAAAAACAAATTTTTAAGTATGAAGGTTTAACATTTAACTTTTTTGAACGTATATTATGAAAATTTTCTCCGTCTCCGTTCTCTTTCAGTTTCTATCTTAATTATTCGAAAAAAAAATTTGAAGATGAATATATTCAATTTTATTTCCATTTTTCTTAAATTTAACACTTTTAAGGACTCTCAAAAATTATCAGAAGAATCTTATAACAAAGAATTGCAGTGAAAAAAGAAAATCATTTTTCAATATAAATAAATAAATGAAATCAAATGAATTTATGTATTTGCAGAAAATATCAAAATTGAGGATAAACAAAAATGGTAATCGATTAAGTTTTTTGTCTTAAAATCTAAAATATAACGATGAAAATAAGGTTAATTTTTTTTTTCAAATGTTATAGTTTGTTAAAGATCGTTTTGAAAAAAAAATCATTATATTAACTGGAATTTTGGAAAAGTTATAGCAATAAAAAAAGGCATTTTTATTCAAAATTTCATACCTTATTTTTGGTTGTGTAAAAAAGTTTGAAAAACATCGGAAAAACGTTTTTTATAGGATAGGAAAGAATGAAAAACTTTCAGCGATATAAAAAGGGTTGGCGGAGTAAGAAGTTGTCAATTTGGCGAGAAATGTTCTAATAACTTATATCGTATCTTAACTGGTATGTTACAAAAATTTACAAAACATTTTTGACAACTGGAAAAAAAATCTAATAATTAATTTATTTCATTCTGGACCGGTTTTGATAAACTTATGTACACGGGTACTATATGCTATTCAGAAATTAATGCGTTATAAAAATTATCAATTTATATTTTGATTTTGTAAGAACAAGTATTATAAAAAAAATATTATTTAATCTTAAACCGATTTGAAATGAGATTTCATAAATAGGAAGTGTATGCTATTCCGAGATTAATAGAGATAAGGAATTGAAGAACTATCAACTAAATTCACATGAATTTTGTATACGTTACTCCGTAATATAAAATTATCTTAAATAATATTATAAATCCGTATGCGGGTGTGTTTGTTTGTTAAGTTTTCACGCATAAACTATTCGATCGTCATGTAAGCATACACGTTACTTGATAACGTACAAGAAAGGATATAGCATACTTTTAATACAGAAAAAAGTACTGTTCTTGAGGAATAGCTCAAATTTACAATAACTAACGCGAAGCTGAGAATAAAAGCCAATCAGTATTTTAGAATATACCTAATCTATAGAACCTACAGAATATGCTCTAACAAAAGAAAGGAGTCAAATAAAATTACTGCAAAATAAAACGTGCAGAGCTGCCTAAAACTAATAAAACCTAACTCGTAGCCAAATACGATTCCAGAGTGAAGTTCATAATATACAACTTTGTGGAATCATTATTCTCGTAATTATTCATACAAATTTGAAGGAATCCGAAGTGTTTAGTCCATAGTCAACTTGGACGTTGACAAATGATTCCCCTAACTGACGACCTGGCAGTCGTCATTGTTTATAAACAGACAGAAGGACAAATTTCATGGATTAAATTTTAGGACGGAATTCTACCATAAAGCTGTTAGGTCGGTTATTCCTGCTATTGTATTATCTCAGAATTTCAACCAAGCAAATTATTTTTATTAATTATCCTAACAATTAATTGTGACGTTAATAATTACGGTAGAAAATGGTACAATGCGAATATTTTATTATTCACAAAAATAACTTTCCGATCTCAAGATATGTACCTCAATCAAGTTTATGGCGTAATATTCAGTATATTTATTATTACAAACGAGTGCATACATCATATATATCGAAGGAAGAAAGCGGAATTGTCGTAACTTGAAGAATCCTACTTTACACCAGAGCCAAAATACTATTTCAAAAATTCATAACTCATGTTATATTTATAGAGACATACAGTTGAAAATTGATATGTACTTACTCGTATATAATCTAAAGCCTATCTGACGCCAAAAATGCTAAAGAGATTTTTTTACCCTAATTACGTCAATTTATTTTAATGTACCTATAGTGCTAAAACTAGGCGAAAAACCAAGGTCGTATCGATGAAACATTTTATTGTTGGAAAACAAGTTCCCAGACCATGTGAAGCGGTTTTTTATACAAGAATATTGTAAAAAGTGATTTAGCCCAAAATGCAAGTAACGACATTTCCGCTTTCTCCCGTTGATATCTTAAATTACTTACTGCAATTGTTTCCTGGAAAATTAGATGACTTCAAATCTTAATGTAATAATCCTTTTGGAATGTTTAAATACAATTCGCAATGTTCTTCATTAGGTAGGTACTGATCAGTCGGTCTATAAAGTTATTTTTTCTTATCTGACATTTAGCGCTCGCTCGACCCATTTATTCACATGGGTTAACAAAATTCAATCTTATATTCTAGCTTAGAAGGTGGCATATTAAAATTATTCCAAGTTGCTAAACTTGATGTCGTTTTGGTACAACCAATTAATTTAGGTGAGACGTGAACAAATATTAAACTCTAACGTCACTATTTCACAAGTTAAAGTTAAATATCAGTGAAATTGTGTATTGGTAGACATAAGATATTATATATTTTATACAGTTATTTATTATCATTTATTGTAATGTGTTAATTACTCTATATCTGAGTATGTATAATAATTATTTATATACATATTGAATATGGTTTTGTGTCATAATCTATACTAATATATAAAGCTGAAGAGTTTGTTTGTTCGTTTGTTTGTTTGATTGAACGCGCTAATCTCAGGAACTACTGGTCCGATTTGAAAAAATCTTTCGGTTTTAGATAGCTCACATACCGAGGAAGGCATAACGGTCATATATTATAACGCTAAGACCATTGGGTGTGGAGCGCCAATGAAGAATGTTTCAAAATGATGCATTTTTTCCTTTTGATTGCTTTCGCTGCGTGTTAGCGTTAGTATTATATACGTTGCCATGGTAGCGTGGTAAGTTTATATCGTAAAAAAAAATTCAAAGATTATTTTGTGTTCCTATTCAAAAAGTTTATTCTACGCTAGTTTTGTTTCCAATTTTTTATTTGCAACCTACTACGTATTATAAAAATAAATGTGTGTATGTAAAAATAAATAATAATTTTTCGGTGAATGGATATACCTACAAATAATTAAAAAAAATGTTTTTATATTCGGTCGATATTTTTATATATTAATATATTTTGTCTGTTTTTATGTTTGTTCCGGGTAATTTCTAAAACGTCTGGACCTATTTATACTGGAATTTTACTGGCAGATAACTGAAATTATAGCGGTTGTTATATTCTATTTTTAGCGGGCTCGGCAGACGTTGTCCCGCCCTGATAATAAAAAGAAAACCTCGATAAATTATATCTAAACCTTCCCCATGAACCATTCTACCTACTGGTAAAAACGGCATGAAAATCCGTTCTGTAGTTTTTGACTTTATCGCGAACAGATAAACAGACAGACCAGAGGACTTTGTTTTACACTATGTAGTGATGAACTTTTAAAATGATTTGTTTATTGTAAACAACCGCGTGAGATGTGCGCCGTACTGGACTCCAAGAATAAATGTATGTAAGTTAAATTACATTATCATTTTGGTAAATTTGGCGGCCATTTTGTGTTATTTACCGCGTTTTGCATATACAAAACTCAGTGATTATAGCAACGTATAAGAATAACACAATTATATAGACAATATGGACATGTTATATCTATATAATAAACAATTTAACACATATTGTTCGATAATGTATAGTTTAAAATTTTCATTACTTTCTTATATAGTATTAGTGACCACTGAGGGTGGTATATAGTAGGTTAAAGTTCCAGGTGTGTTGCTGATGATAAATCCCATTCCATTCGATATACTATTCGTATTCGCATATCTAATGTACACGTTACATGTTATAGTAGATAGCGTGCGTGTCGTAGTTACAAATGTTTTTGAAAAAGCATTTCTGTAATGTACACACCTACTTGCAATTTTATATTTCTTTAATACATCTACAAAAAACGCGTACGGAGCTGCGGGTGACAGCTAGTTTTTTATATTTTACTTATGAATAAATTTAATAAAAATAGACGTTCAAAATTACTGAACAATTATGAGATGAGTATGAAGGTTTAATAACTACAAAGAGCCAGATATAATGCTTGAAAGTAAAATATCCGTCGGTATAACATTTTCAAATGAATTCTTGAAACAAGCATTTTAATAATGAAACAGAAACGATATTCTATGAAAAACAAACAAATGGATTTCGCCGTATAGGTATAAACACGTCCGGACCTAAAAGTGTTATTTATTCATATAAACGCTACATTCGTACCGCCACAAACCGCGAACGTTCAATCCAAAAACTTTAAGTCGTTAGTCTGTTGTATTTCCGTGACATTAAAAGCCACAATAATGAATATTTAACGTATACCTGCATTTGTATTATTTAACATTAATATATTATTTTAACTGTTGGATTGTACTAAGATGACATCTTCGAACAACAAAATATTTATTTAAGACTGCATTAAAGCAAATAGAATTCTTCAAATTCGTTCAGACGATACGACAAGCAATTAACCTCGCCCGCTCATAAATTTCAGTGAGCTTTAGGCGATACCGCTAAGACGGATCCCCGCCCTAATCCCTACCTTTAATATCATTATCGCGTTTTGTTTCTTCCAATATTACTTTTATTAAACTATTCTACATGACTCTATCTTTTAATTGCACGTCTGTTTTATTTGAAATGTGAAACTTAACCTTATCACCAAGTTAAGCATACGATCGTACACATATGTTTTATAAAATCATAGCTACCAAAGTAAGGCTTTTATAATATTATATATACATTGTACTTCTTTAACTGGTATTAAATTTTCATACAGGTCTGAGCTGAAAGGCGTCCTATTTCGTGATTATAAAAAATATTATTTTCTTTATGTTCATTTTCTTTTAATGACTTCTTGAGGGCCAAGCTAACTAAACTATCACCATGGCTGTATTATTTCCAAAGCTTACCTCCAAAGGAAGTTCAGTAAGTCAAATATTGTGGTATAAATGTTGTCAAGAAAAAAAACACTGCACGAAAACCTTATTCACATGAGCTTTAGATATATGATATGTAATTAATGATATACTTAATAATAGTAGTTAAATATTAAAAAGAGGCTTTATTTAGCTGCATGAATTAGAAAATTGCGTGAGAAATTAATGTGACACATTATTTTTTCCTCATTTCCGACGTTTTTAGCGCAACTAGTTTATGTTTTGCCGTAATCGTTACAATTCACTAAGTATATATAAAATGCATGAGTTTAAATATGAAATGATTCTATCTATAAACGTCGAGTTCAGTTTTCAGAGTGTTATGTTGCTCGTACGTAAATAATTATGTGTAAATATAAATGTGTTCAGTTAGTGGCTACCATAATAAAATTACAACGCGGAATTATACAATTATAATATAAAAAGGATAAAGCACGCACACAAGTCAGAAATACAGTGACACGCCCACGCTATATAGCTATTCATATAATTAGTATACAACCATACTTTCTTTATCATTTCAATATAAAGATAAACTTCTAATATTTAAATTGCTTGAAATTATATAGTATTCAGAATGTGCATTTTTTTTAAATATATTATTCATTCGATCAATATGAAAAACGAATTGTGAAGTAAGATTAAATTGAGTAAATATTAATAGGAAAGGCACTCTGTTATAAGGTTAACATTTTTTCGACCCGTGACTAACAGTTATAATGAAAAAGCAACTAAATACGCTTATTTTTTGTAGAAGACGTACCTAACTAAGTAAGGTTAGACAGAATCATTTCAGTGCTTCGTCATAGGAGGAGGTCTAAGAGGTAACTTTCTACATAGTGTTCTTTTATAATTTAAAATTATTGAAAGTAGAAGATTATTTTAAAATTAAAATTACTTAAATAAATGATCTGGTTTTCTGTGAATGATAGTAGATTTTAAGTAGGTTTTAGTTCTGAAAGTTGTCTCAAGATGGCGCTGATCACTTTTAAAAATTGGCTCTCAGAAACGTTACTTGAAAATATAGTTATTTTTTTCGAACTGATTACGCTTGATCTAGCAAGGCCTTAACAGCTTTACCGGACTTCTAAAATATAGTGTCAAACCACATTTATAAATAGAATAAAGAGTATGAGTAGTCCGGTGAAGCTGTTAAGGCCATGCTAGGCCAATAGCGTAGTCAGTTCAAGAAAAAAATAAATGCTACTATCCCCAAGCCTTGACCGTGTGGTCCACAGAGTACAATACGTTATAGAGTATCACTATTTATTTTATCAGCGCCTCCTCATGTTGCAGGTTATAACTAGTGTCTGTGATATATAACGATTAATAGATAAATATAATATATACATGTATACACGTCGATTGTATAGGAACCTTTAAATATATATAGTTGGAATCACAATATGTTCATCTACTTTTAAGATTAACTGTGTTTATTACAGAATTAAAGAAACATATACTTAGAAGAAAGAGGATTATAAAAAGAATACAACAAATTAACTAACATTTAGAAGATATATATGGTTATTGAAATGAAATAATAATAGAGTGAACTTTTTTCGTTTAGCTGCTAAATTATTATCATTACTACATAAAAATATTATATTATTATATAAAACAAAGTTCCCTACCGTGTTTGTTTGTCTGTTCGCGATAAACTCAAAAACTATTGAACGGATTTTTATGGGGTCTTCACCAGTGGATAAAGTGATTCACGAGGAACGTTTTGATATGTAACTTATCAAGGATTTTTTTATAATAAAGGTGGGACAACGTCTGCCGGGCCTGCTAGTTATTAGAGAAAAATAATAATGAATTCAAAATTACAGAACAGCCCCATCTAGTGATATATCTCATAACAAAAAAAAAACATTTGAAATAGATATCAAAGAAGTGAAAAGACCGTGGTCACATTCTTGGTCGTATTGTCTCTAAATCCAAAATAAAGTTTAAATAATACATAATATCAAATAGTAGAGTACGGAGATTGTGAAGTGGATCGCGACTATCATACACACCCACAATAATGGTACTTTCAGGCGTGTCGTGTTCCGGGGTCAGTCTCTATAAATATTCTAAAACAGAGTTGCTTTTCGTGTCTGTTTGTGTGTTCTTGTAATTATAGAAATCTACATATAATATTAATCCTTATTACAATTATTTTCAAAATTTCATATTATTTTTAGGGACTTTTATTCTATCGAACAATTGAGCCCCACTTTATCTAGATTCCTCGGAAGAATCGCTGATGAGATAGCATTACCAAGTTATACAATACCTTAGCTTTACCCGAACAGGGTTCGGCCAAAATGCTGTGTGAAATACCTATGTTTTGTAA
This sequence comes from Antheraea pernyi, assembly GCA_015888305.1. Taxonomy (NCBI): domain Eukaryota; kingdom Metazoa; phylum Arthropoda; class Insecta; order Lepidoptera; family Saturniidae; genus Antheraea; species Antheraea pernyi. The sequence continues at coordinate 913,268 of MU158704.1, forward strand.
TACTCATACTCTTTCGATGCTACTTTAGTCACGTTGTCTATTCGAAGTAGATCAAAACTACTCTTTATAGTATTTCATTTTATTGAATATCTTAGAAGATATGAGAGATTTTAAAATGCGCGCAATAAAAAAGAAAATACTTTGAAAATTTTAATGTAACTTCAATGAATTTGATGTGTAGATATTTATGAGTCCATATTAGTAGATATAGGCTGTCTTATTCTTATTAATTTTCATATTCAAATTATCCAGCACGATGTCGCGGACATTCTGGTACATACGAGAATAATAAATAGCTATTTGTTATGGCGTCTATGAAATATTAAAGTAATGATATAGCACAAAATGATATCGACATGAATAAGGCGTAATCGAATGAATAAATAGTAATGGCACTGCTTTTGCTAACTCGCTAATTCAGTGCATGTACAGGTTGTGCATGTGCATCTATATAAGAGATTAGTTGTATTGTGTTCGTCATATACTATGTTATATGTGTATCTATTATGTAAGCTTTTACTCAAAGGTAAGTACCACCAGCCACGCAATGGATGTGTTTATGTTGTAAACATTTTATTGGTGTAACATAAGTTCTGCTAGCCTGTACGATAACACTATTTTTGAATAAAGAAAGATTATTTATTCCATGTAAAATACGAACAAAATTACACACATATCAATATATAGGTAAATATTGGAACATTCCCGAAATATTAACAGTATTTGAAACCAACACATTACACTATCCTACAGCGAATTCATTTAAGACCATATCCAACAACCTGTTAAAAGTAGAATAATTTAATATTCTTCTTATACAAATTTTATATATTCAAACAAAATATATCACAAATATAAAAGCATACTTATGTAGCAAAGAGTACAGCGTGTACGACACGGAATGCATTTTTAATTATATAAAAACGTATTCAAAGAAAATTCTATGTATTTCGTGTTTCGGTAGATTGTCTATAAAAATAATATTATACCACTTATAAATATTAAAAAAAAACTACGTATAGCAGCATAAATGTAAAATCAAGCTAAGTACTATTCAGTACTAAGTATTCGTACAATACAAAAACGTCGTGAACTATGAAGTTCCACGATATGTTATTTCGATATGTTATAACAAGTTGGTTATGACACTTAATACAGGGTTGGATCGTAGGTGGACAAAGACTAATAAATAAACAATATAATTTAATATTCTTTTATCAAATCTCAACATCTAATTACGGTGCGCTGTACACTTACCTACTTGAAAGAAATAATTTCTATTTTATAAAATACTGACTTGTATTCGGATGATACACTGAATATTTTTATATCGACGTCACATTTCCATTCCTTGTGTATGGATTTTACTTAATTTGCATATTGGACAAAGTTATGATGATCACTTTACTTAAGAATTAATAAATATTGATCTTGCGAGTTATAAGTCAGACGTTCACGTCCACTTTATATGGAGACGAACTATCTCTATACCAGTTTAGGACTCTTTTCAAATTAGTGGTTGTATATTTAGCATTCATTATAATGTATAGGAGATCATTTTATGAACTATACCATTACTGACATAGATACCGGTATACCTACGTGTGAAATTACGTTAATGATTGTAACTTATTATGAATATGTTACTTCCAAATCAAAGCTTAGGAGAAGTTAACTGCGTTATATTTTTAAACGGAAACATTAATCAGAACTCTGTATTAATAAACTACACTGAATATATTAATGAAATCCCTCAATAAAAACAATAACATTAATACTGTTCTATGATTTTAGGCCAACTATGAGTTGTCGAATAAGCTGGCTGAATTCAATAGGACTGGAGTACCGCCACTACAAGGCTTTAATATGACTGACATCTGTAAAGAGGCGTGTGCCTGCCTCGTCTGGGTTGAAAGATGGGAGAACCCGAATGAGGTGTACGGCGGGCTAAGTAAGTATTACATATAAGTATAATTTGTAGATTTCAAAATATTTTTTCTTCTTCCTACGTGTTAGATAACCCAAAGTACGAAGTCGCGAGCAGAAGCTGGTAATATTATAATTATACGAACAAATATCGAATATATTTTTAGTTTATATGACCAAAAAGTTTTGTATACGAACAACGTTAATCCATACAATGAATAAACATAAGGTACGCCTTGTTAGAATACTACAGTAGGTTTTTTACACATGCTATGAAATAGATTGTAGACTCGTACACTCGGCAATCTGTATAAGGTAATTGTAACACTATCTGTGTTGTCGTTATTCATGAGCTCGGGTGAAATTTATGAGTACCATCACGTAGGACGCCACCCTCTCTGCCGACCTTTACCGGTATTTTAAAATATCAGGTGCACACGCGACGTCTTCATGTGAATGTTTAATAGTTTCGTTGTTACGGAACTACACGGTTCTTATAACTTCTTAATCAATGACTGCCTGTTATTTCTTAATTGATTTTTGGAACGAAGTTCCTTACGGCGGGCTTGGAGGAGAGACGGATTGAAAAAAATGTGATAGTAAAACCGTAAGAGAAAGTGCGTGGAATAAAACCGATAAATGAGACGAGCGCAGGCGCGACAGTCGTATACGCAAGCGAGTAGTGTATAATACCTTTCTCTTTCTCCTTCTTTCTATCGAATTCTCGGTGAAATTAATCGTTGAATTAATTTAATTAATCGGTGAATTATAATTATAATATCGGTTAATCGGTAATTTAATTAATTATTTTTTTTGCAAATTGTGTCGATTCTACATTAGCCGAAGGAACTTCGTTCCTACCCGGTGTCCCACGACACCACATCTTTTTTCATTATTACCTAACTCCTGTAGCATATTTATAATCTTAGATTATCCTTATTTAATTTTATCACAAGCAAAATTACACGTCTTGGTTTAGGTAATACTTTCAAAATCAAAATCTGTTCAACCGTTTCAGAGATAAGCCCGAATAAACAATAGATATTCCACTTTCATTTATATTTTAATATATGTAGTTATATAATATAACGTTTGCCCCTTGTTTTTTTGACGTGAAAACTTTTTTAGGCGCGTTTGGCGGTATTTTTGGCGGGAGATAAATATGTAATTTCGCGCCATGACATCATACGTCAGCATTACCGGCCGTATTGCGTTTGCGCGGCTTGCGTCTTTCTAGCGACGCGTAATATAGAGGCCTGTGTACATGCAATATTGATATTTTGCAGCTCAGCATACGTTTCATTGATTAATAGACTTTATAAAAATGTATATAATTGTTGCTCGTAGTGCCAATGGATATGAAAACCACACTAATATTAATAATTCCAATAAACGAATTCTGAAATTTAAATATCGTCATTCGAACTATAATTAATATGAAAATTCAAAAGAGAACACATTTATATTATTATTTTGAGTTTTCACTTCTGTCGGCAGTACTTATGTCTCGACTTCTTAACGCGCTTTTATTAGCTTCACCTGTATGTATGTATGTTTGTATCCGACCCCTTTGAGCTCGATTTTGTCCTACTGTGAACGATCAGATTTAATTCAAACTTTGCACACCTGGCAAAGGTCGATGACAATGCAATAATCCGAAAAAAAAAGTAATTTTTTTTTTAACTAAAAATGTAAAATAAATAATAGTTAAAAAATACTAAAAAAACACGCTTTGATAAAAAATCCAACTAAAAAACATAACATGCGTCACTGTTAATATTAACACCTCCAGATATTAGTATTTTTATCATTTTTTTGTCACTTTTTACAAAAAAGTATATTTATTTCTAATTTATTCTATTCTTAATCCAAATTTATTAAATTTTATTTTCTGTTTTTTAGTTGGATTTTTTATGTAAGCGTGTTTTTGTTTTTATTTTTTTTTAACTATTATTTATTTTGAATTTGATATTATATACTACCAGGCAAAGTGTTTCAATTTGGTATGTATATAATAATTTTCAACGAGTATTGAACATTGTTGTATAAACTGAATTATTAGTTCACAAACAGTAGTTCATTGAGTTATAATATAGTGTCGAATATGATAGTCAAACGTAGAAGAATGTAAATGTGAAAAGACTACATAAAGAACTTTTTTCTGACGTAAATATTAATGACGCAGTTACCCGTATGACCTTTTCAGGGTTAATGGTACAAAACGAACTTAGCGCGTAATCTCAGTGTCGCTTAATAATAATTGGTACATAGGGATCTCTATAAGAACCTGCTATCACTTGAAAAAAGTGTACATAAGTACGTAAATATTCACCACAAAAAAGTCGAAAGTCATATTTTGTTGTATTGAAATAATTGCAAACACTTCCATTAACTTGGTGGATGTTAACCATAGGAATTTTTTTATATACAGCTAATATTATAAAGCCGGAGGGTTTTTTTGGTTGAACGCGCTACTCTTAGGAACTACTGATCTGATTTGAAACATTTTTTCAGTGTTAGATAGGTAATTTATCGAGGAAGGCTATATATCATGGCTTAGGCTATACATCATAGGCTTAGGCTATATATCATCACGTTAAGACCAATAGGAGTGGGGCACCAATGATTAATGTTTCAGATTTGTTTTGTTTTTCTTTTGAGAATTTCCTCTACATGTTAATGTTAGCTCAAAGTAACTATTCCACGCAGACGTAGAAAATAAAGTAGGTAAAAGGATATTTATAAAATTGTTTATGATAAATATGAATAATTACCACAATCGCTTCATTCATAACATACTTCATTAGATAGTAAGTAGCAATTGTATTCAAACTTGAATAAATATTTAAAATATCCACAACAACTATTAATATGTTTTTCTAAATATTTCGGAGTAAGTCATGATTCTTTATTGTGTTAGTATTATGCTTAACATACACAGATTTTATTTTAAGATATAAGGTGATCTTACAGCTAACGAAATAATTATTGTGTATATAATAACATAAACAAGGCCATTTAAAAGTTCACACAGATATAGGATGGCATAACTACATGAATCTATTTGGTAGATTTATTTAAATAATGACTGGTTATAATCCCAATAAGTTTGACAGGCCCCGTGTGAAAGGGATCTGTCGAAGGTTTTCGAGACGTTGTTAATTTGATTGTCTCCATGATCTGTAACATTTGCACTAAAGATTATTTGTTTCAAATCACACCAGTAACCAGAGTTCTGTACTCTATTTAAAAAAAAAATACGAACATAAATCCGTACTTCCAAGAATGTGAGAATCAATACTTACGGGGCGTTCGTACGTACTCTAGAGTCGGCCCCATCATTATTTTCCATTAGCTCTGATTGGGGTGAAGCGAAAGCTCATCAAGATATTTTAAAAACTGGTTTAAGTCGATGTCGATAACTTACAATTCAAAATGAACAAAACTGGTTTACAAAAGAAAAGTTTTATTATATCTTAATACTAATTAATCCCGTGGTTTCGTACGGGTTTAACTTTTTTCGAACTGACTATGCTATTGACCTTGCAAGGTATTTACAGCTTCACCGGACTACTAAGGCGAGCGCTTAAGGTACTCAGCCGATTTTATTTGACAACTAGCTCAAGGGTGCACGGCGCACCTCGGCTTGGGCTGTTGCCTGATACATGCAATTTGCGACGTAGCTAACCTAAGCTAAGCTAATTATTCATACATATACGAGTTGTTGAAACATATATGTGTACCATGCATACATACCTCAACAACTCTTATATATATTTCGTATCGGATAATTTTCTAAACTATTTGAGTTTGATAAGGGGAAAAATAAAACCCTTCCACTTGCATGCGTAAGCGTGTATGCGTGCACGTGTGTGGAGGTGATATGTGTAATGTTGTCGCAGTGATGTAAGATTTTGTGTCACTGTATCGCGCGAGCCGCGCACTCAAGGGCTCCACGCCAAGGGAACGGACCTAAGCTTGAGCCGCTGCCGAAGGGGGCCTAATCTGGTTACGGGTTTAACATTTTTTGTTGTAATTACCATTTGTTATTGTTACTTTCCTTACCTGATATTATAAACGCGAATGTGAGACTGTTTGATTAATTGTTTCACTTTCACGTCTTAGTAATTCAGCCATTATAGGTATTATAAATGTAGAGGCAGTCATAGGGGCTGTCGAAAGAACTGAAAACTCATAACAATGGAAGAACTGTGATCTCCTTTGAATTTTTAAATGAACTAGTGGACGCCCAGTGGTCGACATTCGACCATAGTTCATTGGTTTTTTTAAAGTTTGAACTTTAATAGGGTTCTTTTTTCAAAGGGTATATACATTTCTATAATCAAAGGTTTTCATCACGGCTACTCAGTTATTAGCCACTTCCATTTTTAAATTATATAACCATTTAAAAAAATGATGTCTAAATGAAAAATGAAATTATAAATTTGAAACAAAAATCAGGCGGTTACATAAGGTGGTAAGGCTCTCAAATTCGAAATAAACATAACTTTACGAAAATAAATAATTTTATCGCAACTCATGACATAATTTTCAATTAATTTTACACGACACCATGGGTGGGTGGTACTTCTGGGTGATATTGAATTAACTGTAGTCTGTACATTATGAGGACTAGTGATATGCCCAGTATCATCATTTGGAAAAGTAATGGACACACAATAGAATCAAATGATGAATACAAAACAAAGATGTTTTTAATACTACTACTTAATAATTTGAAGTGAGTTCACGATAAAAAAATACTATACATTAAAACATTAATATTGACTTTGGTAATATCGCTTTTACCTATGACAACATGAAGCAAAGTGACATGTGAAAGCAGTCCTGTTACCTAAAAATGTTGACATTCATCAAGACCAAAGAGAATAATGATTATTTCAGTGGTTCCATAAATTTACTAAAGTTAAACTATTTATCAATTAATTATTAATGTATATTATGAATTTACATATTACATTATTATTAAATAAACCTGTAATTTGACCAGTTACATTCAAAGAGTATGGAAGGTATGATACATATTATAATAATAGTTATAAGTTATAATATCATTGTAGAATGTAGAATGAAAAAGGGTAATTGGAACGTAAGAGTAAAAAAAATACATACAGTCGAGCATAGCACCCTCCTTCGCAATCTTTTTTGAAGTCCTTTATTGACGGATGTCAAAATGTCTTTTTTATTTACATATGTGAATATGTTGTGTAAAATTGAAGCATTAGTGTGAGTAATGCATATTTAATATCATTTAATGTACTTATAATGCATTTTATATAACATAAATAGCTTTCTGCACTTCTCCTCCATATAAACTTTAACTATGCCAAATTTCACGTTCATCCGTTCGTGCAATTCCGTTAAAAAGGGATACAAAGTTTAGGCTTCACGTATTAATATATACTAGTGGCCCAGTGGTCGACATTAGACCATAGTTCATTGATTTTTTAAAGTTGAATGTAGAATAAAAAAGGGTAATTGGAACGTAAGAGTAAAATAATACATACAGTCGAGCATACCAACCTCCTTCACAACCTTTTTTGAAGTCCTTTATTGACAGATGTCAAAATGTCTTTTTTATTTACATGGTGTATATGTTGTGTAAAATTGAAGCAGTAGTGTGAGTAATGCATATTTTAATTAATTTATCACCGGCCAAAAAATAACCCACAACGCGCGTAAAAAAGTTTTCACTTCAAAAAGATAGGGTACCTACCTTTATCCTGCAATAAAACACTATTCTCGATGTATAGGTTAAATCTATATTAACACGAAGGAACCAGGAACGGCTAGTACTAAATATTCGAATGTAAAAATATCTAATATATAAAATTCTCGTATCACGGTGTTTGTGGTCGAACTCCCCCGAATCGGCTGGACCGATTTTTATGAAATTTTAAATGTATATTTGGTAGGTATGAGAATAGGTCGTAAAGTATATTTTATACATCTAGGTGATTAGGGTGTACCTATCGAGATTTTTTTTTCAAAATATTTTTATTTGCTACAATACCTATAAGCCCTAATTTTTCCTAACCGCACCTACCCATTTTTTATTCCCGATTTTAGTATTTTTGTATGAACAATATCCAATGATTCAACGATCCATCATATTTCAAACAAAACGAAATTTTTGATGTTGCTGAATGACCGATGGCACTACGTCCGCTTCATTGATATTTCCTTCACATATTGGAAACGATGGAAGTCGCTGTAATCGGGTTCTAGGTTTTTTAAGATTTTTCGAGTTTGGATATACAATTGGTAGGTAACCGATTTCATGCAGACGAAGTTGCGCGGGTCAACTAGTATAGTATATAAATATACTCCTTTGTATATTTGGCATGTTTGGCATTTCGTATGTAGTTTACATGTACGAATTTTTATAGTGATCGGTTATATTGTGAAATGTTGACGCAGTATATAGCGAGTTGGGAGAGGGAGCAAACCAGCCAGCTCCCCTCCCGCGGTCGACGATCACGGCGGCGCAGGGTCGATAATGACCTGAGGCCGCCGTAAAGAGGGTCTGGGGGCGAAGGACGCGGGCACGTCCGTCGCCCTGGCAGAATTTCTGCACAGGCCCGTGTGTCTGAGGCGCATTGTGCCGATGCGCCTCCTACGATCGTCGTGGAGGGCAACTCTCGCCCTCTTCTGAGGGATCTATGTTTTTGATCCCTCGACCGCAACGAGGCTCCTGATGAGGGGCCGACACCTGCCGGGGAGTAGATGCAATGCCAGTTCGGTAGCTCCTGCTCCTCGGCCTATAGGTGATTGAAGGCACCATGGGGGTTTAGTCCGTGCAAGTCGGACATACCCCGCCCTCAGCTGCTGCCCGGCTAGGGTGGGCATCAGTAGTGATTTCCCCACGTAAAAAAAAAAAAAGTATATAGCGAGTTGTATCAGTATTCCTACATACTATAAAACAAAGTCCTTCGCCACGTCTGTCTGTCTGTTCGTGATAAACTATAAAACGAATAACTACTGAACAGATTTTCATGCGGTTTCCACCAGCCGATAAAGTGATTCACGAAGAAGGTTTAGGTATATAATTTATCAAGGTTTCTTTATTAATATCAGGGCGGTACAACGTCAGCCGGGCTCGTTAGTTAAAATATATAATCAAGCATCAATGTAGAGTTATATGTAAGTTATTCTTTTTTAGAAATTAAATCATTGTATAACCTTTGTAGGTTAGAAGAAAAGACCAGGGAAGTCGTATAGACTACGTGATATTAATAAACTGTTATCAAAATATTCACATAAATATTATTCTAAAGAAACGCTCCGTGACATTATTTTTTAAACATTTGATAGAATGAAATAGTTAAATGTTGTATAGACACATACTAACAGTGTAATTTACAATTTTGTATTCAAACAATGGATGAAAAATATTCCCGATGGCTAGGCTGTAATCGTTGAACTCATTGTCTCGTTAGTCAGTCTATTTCCGTCCTAGAATAACGCGGAAATAGCTGAAGCGAATGAGTGTATGACATTTCTACGATGGCTTTAAGACTGGAGCTTTCATTATCAAACTACTAGGTATAACGTATTTATCTCGAAACATAAATAATGATGGAATTATAAACATCATCAATTATAATTAACCTTTACAATTACAATCAATTGAGTATTTAAAGTTGATATTTTAGCCAACTCAAAAACTGCTCTTCGACACGTAGAATTAGGTACAATTAATGTTACATACTAATACTACGTATACGGTACGGGTTACATTAATATGTTAGGTATTCATGTAACCCGTAATGTTGTACCTTGAACGTTCGAGGAGCAGCGATAGGCTACACTATTTTGAAACAATTACTGGATCTGAAAACAAATAATGAGGTAATTTTTTACAATTTATCCCATGTCATATAGATATAGTTGGGAATGAAAGAACTGACCACATAGCTAGAAAAGGATTTTCCGACGATCCTATTCATATATTCCTAACTTATATGAATATAAGATTCATATTCCAAAACAGTTGCTATTCTCATTGGAAGGAGTGCCTTGATGTACGTTCTAAAACAAAAGGAATATGGTATAAAACGATTCAACCACATCCCCTAAAGTCACTCTGGATTGATGATATTACTGGTAGCTATCGGGAAGCTGAGATTACGTCCAGAATACATTTCATCCAAAAAGTTCGCTTTTATGAAGCACTAAATGCCATCATCATTCTACCAGAATTGTGGGTTTATTCATGGTGTGCAATCTTGGCTGAATATGTTCGAAAGGAATATATAAGTATCTTGGTTCAATGCTTCTGGTTCGTTTCACATTGATTCATATAACTCCTTATTGTTAGACCCTACTTCCAAATTTGCTAGTGAATTTAAAATTAATATAAACCACTGCTAATTTGCTAAGTAAACTAAAAAATAATGCAAGCGAATAATCCTTCAATGACAAACCTTAAATATGTATCAATTTATATTACTATTATATTGCATTAAAATTAACCAGAGTTCAGGTTACTCGTGCACTGCTTATTATCGTTTAAATTTAATACTGATTGATGTATTTACACTTCTGAGTGTCTCTTCCG
>MU158704.1:923787-956803 GCA_015888305.1 Antheraea pernyi
TCCGATCTCCAATGATCAACTTACTCAACTAATGCATAATATAACAAAACTTTGATATTTTTTACATATTCTACTTAGGTATAACAATACTATAAATAAATCCACTTAAATAAAAATCTTAAGACTGACTGCTTGACAACGTACTACATAATATAGCCGTTGTTGAGTATCTAAAAGCATAGAATACACATGAATTCCTGATGTAACGTATATTAGCAATAAGAAAGGATATGTCTTCATGTTTAGAGTGTTAAAATTGAAAAAAAGACTTATCGGGCTCATTATTGGTCTTGTAATAAAAGGTTTAAAGATGATATGCATATTACGCGTTCTTCGATAAGGAATAAAATACAATTAGATATAGCACAATCGAGTAGATTAAATATTTTTCATACGCGTTAGATTCAAAGTTATCATTACTTCCCTAGCATATTTGCATGTGTAAGTCATTTGATTTTCCTCACTAGCTATTGCCTCCCATATATACGGAATAGTCCCTTTAACAAAAATGTAAATGAATCAATATTTTTGCAAGTCAAATTTTAAGTTAAAATTCATCCGGTTTAGATCCTGCATTTTTAAAAGAGTACAAAGCACAGTCTGTTTCATATACTCTTATTGCTAGCGTCTGTTTTTACCTGCAAAGGGTTTTTCTAGTAGGTGTTTTAACTGAGTTTATCTTGCATAAACTCAGTTAAAACATTCATTTAATTAGAATGTAAATAATCTAAGGATGAGATAACTATTTAAAAATTATCTTAATTAAATATATATTCGCAGTGAATCAATAACATTGTTCGAAGATAAACATAGTATTAGTCTAAAACTTTAGAAGATTACTAGTAATCCGGTGTAGCTGTTAAGACCTTACTAGGTCAATAGCGTAGTCAGTTCTAAAAAAAATTATATTAATATAAAAATTATATTAATATAAAAAAATATATATTATAAGTCTACTCTGTACTTAAGAACATTAGAATTCAACAAAAAGACTGAGCTATCCAAGAAGAAATTTATGAAATACAGTGGTCACCTACTTTCTAATACTTATTCATAATATCAATTGACAATATGTTACTAAGTGTATATATTATGAGAGTTTTTCAGTGGTTGGGCTTACAATCCATTCTATAGTAGTTTAATACCTTTGTTGTCAGTCATTTTTCAATACTTAGCGTGTTTCCATTTTCATTACATAGTATAAAACAAAGTCCCCTAACGCGTCAGTCTGTCTGTCTGTTCGCGATAAACTCAAAAACTACTGAACGGATTTTTATGCAGTCTTCACCAGTGGAGAAAGTGATTCATGAGGAACGTTTTGGTATACAATTTGTCGAAAGATTTTTATATAATAAGGGTGGGACAACGTCTGCCGGGCCCGCTAGTTAGTTATATAATGAACATTACGGGTTCAATAAAACTTCTTATATCTATGCTTTAAATTTGATCAAAATATTGTTTCCCACCCAAATTTAAGCAGAATAAGTAAATCTAACATGTAAAATTATTCATGAAGTAATAATAAAAGAGACCTGGTTACGAAAACATTAAAACTTTTTTTAGTTATGTGAAATGAAAGAGTTTTTCAGTGAAGTACCTACTCATTAGTAGAAAACCTGTTTTTATCTATTCTTTCTCTTTTGGTTTAGAACCGTCATAGATACGAATTATGGAGCCTACATTCTTTTCATAATTACAGCGAATCTACGTTACATCATATTACATTGACATTAATTAGTATCTTTCTATGCATTGAAGTAATTAACCGAATTCGAAATAGGAGGAGGTTATTATGTTCGGTTGTATGTATTTTTTTATCTATATTAATCGATATATTCGTCCGTTGTGAAACGATTTTAATTATTCTTTTTTTATTTGATTTGGTTATATGCAGGGGTGGCCCCATTTAAATTTGTAATATTCAACCCATAAGGAGGTGAAATATCGCTTTTTTTTATTTTCACCAATGTCTCATTTACGTATTTTCGTCTACTTTAAACCGATTTCAATGATTTTATTTGAACTGTACTCAAGTATCACTCAAGTATCACTTGAGAATGATGTCGTTCAAAAAAAAAATTCCAATCCTAAGAGTGGAATATAAAGGGATGAATAGACCTTATATGAATAAGTGAACTCCCCATAAGTTAATATTAATAAAAAAAAATAGAATAAACAACTTTTAGTTAGAATAAAAATAAAATATGTGGTGCCTCCATCCTGATTTGATGATTCAAATAGAATGGGATGGTACTCCTCATCAGCTTACAGGTGCTGTCTTGTGTTTATGACTCGTAGTCCTATGACTCATTATGACAAGGACTTACATCTGGGATTTTAACTATTAAGTGGAAGCGTTGCGGAACAAATAATAGATTAAGATGGTATAGTCACCGAACTTTATTTATTTTATACTCAATAGAAACCGTATATTTATTTACAAAAAATAATTAAATCGATTTCAATATCAAATACAAATGAGATATTAATAAACAAAAATAAACTAATTTGTCAAACTAATTAAATAAAAGCATAATTTATTGAAAATAAATATTATGGCCACCTGATAATACATTTGAAGTTGGCAAGTTCGATATTTTACCCGATAATAGTTCATTAAGATTGCATTAATTGACGATCTTGTTTTGCCAGGTATTCAAGAAATAAAAACTGGTTACAAACTATTCAGTATATTTAACTATAAAATATTTTGTAGGTGGTAGAGCCACGCTGAAGCTATTATTGGTTTCAGCATGAATGGGTCGGCTCGCCCGGGGTCGTACCACCCTCTCACAGAAAACCCACGTGAAGTAACAGTGTTTGCATTGTTGCGTTTCGTTCGGTCAGTGAGAGCGCCGGTTACCCACCTACCCTCAACCTCCTCTCTCCATCCCCTCCCCCAAACAGGCTGGCAACGCACTTGCGACTCCCTTCGTGTTGCAAGCGTCTATGGATGGTGGTGATCACTTAATATCAGGTGACCCACCTGTTCGTTTGCCTCCTATGATATAAAAAAATCCTTCAGTAACAATAATGGGAGATAGATGTCCCTAACAGTATCCACACTTAACAAAAATCGAGACATCTATCCGTTTACGTAGGTTTAGACACCTCCGTTACTAGTCCGGTGAAGCTGTGAAGGCCCGTCAGGCCAATAGCGTAGTCAGATCGAAAAAAAAACCTCCGTTACTAAAACGAAATACCTTAAGAGTTTATTGAAATCCCAAGCGATGGATATGATTAAAACCATACTCCTGTAAAATTAAAACTAACTTACATCAATAAATAAAAAGTTATATGCCGCCGTAATATCGATTAATTCCTAATTTATGATGTTCGTAGACAAATTCATTGAATTTTATTGATATTTTCAAACAAAAAATTCCTTTCAGCTTGGTGAGCGTTCACATACTTCTGAGACGGGCGATTTACTTTTCTTAGATATGTTCGCTGAGATTGTACTATGTTTGTGCGTGTTTTTTTTTTTTTTTTTAATTATAAAACAAATAAATAAAAATGAAAAAATAACCCAACATTCTTCAACATATATACATTAGTAACGTTCGTTTTAATGTTTATCGCTAGTAATTATTATCTCAATATATTATTTAGATTGTTATAAATGAAATGTATAAATTACAATAATATTTATCTAAATACCGTAACAAATATGTGCTAAACCATTTAAATACGGCCGATCTAAAATTAAACTTTGCGTGTTGTTAAAACGGTTTCTGTAGGTACTATATATACTAAAGTAACAAAAAGAAATATCGGGGATTTTCAAGTGTCATTTACATCAGGGTGAATATTCTTCACAAATTTTATCTATACTTGAGTAATCAAAAGGAACACTTCTTTGTTAAAATTGACGGTAAATAAGTGGATGGAGTATATAAGACGACAAAGAGTTCTGTAGAGAGCTTCTGCAGTTTTTTTAACACGAAAATACTGTTTGTTGGTTTCTAGCAAAATGCGCCCTGTACAGTACACGATAATGTTACCCAAAGCCTCAAGATGAAATTATATACAAGATCATAAATTGAAGTTATAATACTTTCAAATAGCCGTTGAATAATAATAAATACGCTGGGTTCATAATTATTTTGTCTACATCACCAAACTACATACTGTTATATTAATAATAAGATTATTTGTCGAAAATTAGTGGTGCATTTGAACACAGTTAATGAAAATATTACTTCACTGGAATCTTATAAAACTATCCTGCTTGTAGAAATGAATATTATGTGAATTGGATTTGATGACACTTATTAAATACTTTCGTACGCGACACATTACACTTTATCAAAGGCCTATATTTCATAATATATGAATAAAATGCTATTTATCCTTGTAGCCCGTTGAAGCTGTAAAGACCCTACCAGGTCAGTTCGACAAAAAAAAAGTTATTTATTCTTTAACGGTGTAATACAATTTTAGACTATTAAATTCACAGATTAAGTTAATTTTGGTAAGAATAAAAAAAAAATAGGTACTATTGACGGTTTTTTATAAATCACAAAAATCGTCTCCTCTGCTATAAACATGTTACGTGACATAAAATAGTGCACAAAATAATACATCATGTAGACCATTATGCCATAGTGATCAACAAACTGTTATCGGATTATAATAAGATAATTATTGAGATTTGAAAATAATAGAGCTTTGATGAACTTATATTATTGCTTTCTACGTTAAAGACAATATAAACAATACTGGGATTTATTTTGATATTTAATAAATTCATACGGTATTTAAATAATCAAGTACCTCGTAATTATAACAGAATACATCGTGTCGTCTAATAGGTCGAATAAAGTGTGGCCCACGAAAAAGTTGCATTTTAAAATTGCTATAAAAAACAGGTGGATATTTTTTATTGAATAGCCTCAACATTGCGGTTTAGTAGTGGAAGACTACTTCATTCATATGGCTGCCCCGGCTGGCTCTGCTGTAGCCCGTTCTGTCGACCCAATTTTTCATGACATTTTCGATTGCGTGGCCCTCAAGGGCTGCAATGGCAACTTTAATCTCGTGCTTTAGGTCGTCAATCGTCCGTGGACGGTTAGCGTAGCAATTAGCTCCCCCAAATAGCCCAACGGGGTCAAATCGCAGCTGCGAGGCGACCAGTTGACATCGCCGTTTCGGCTAATTATGCGATCTTCGAACGAAAGGCATATACGAAGTTTTCAATATTTACCCAATTTTCTTCAAGCGTAAACTTGACCGTTTCGTAAACTGCAAACCTTTTACTAAATGTTTGACACAATGGGAAAGCCATTCGAGCTGTCAAAGCCGAAATAATCGATAATTCAAAAATCAACCTATAGATGGGCCAGCCGTTACATGTTGCAAATGCAAACCTTACACTTGAGTATTACTCTAATAATTATTATCTCAACTTGTGAAATTCTGCATTTATGACGTCAACTACAATGGTATTCTAATATTTTCAAGCGTTTTCTGAGATTAAAAGCGCTATTCTTTGAACAATCAGTTCCCCGCCTACGCGAACCTTCGCCCATTAATCATCACATTTGGGGCACAGCAGTTACAAATATTGCATCATTAATTTACTAGAAGAGCTACCTCTCGAATAATTTCGAATCAAAGATTTTCAAGTGAAGTTATATTGTTAAAAACTCCACATTTTCAGTTTTTATGCTCTAATCATAACCTTAACCTTCGCTCTTCTAATAATCTTATTCTTTGCTGTCCTGTCCATACTTCCGGTTTTGTACATTCCTCTTTCTTTACCCAATCTTTTATCCTATGGAATGCGCTTCCTTATGAAATCAGGATGTCATCTAACCGTTTCAGTTTTAAAGTCAGGGTACGTCGGCTTTACCAGTCTCATTTAGCAGAATTATCTGGTTAATGATGTATTTAGTACTTGATGTTGACTTATTATACTTTTATTTATGTATGATGTTGTTATATGTATGTATTGTATATATGTAGTATATCGGTGTTGATATTTTATTTATATTTTGTTACTAGCGGGCCCGGCAGACGTTGTCCCGCCCTGACTATAAAAAATCTTTGACAAATTATATACCTTCCACATGAATCACTTTATCTACTGGTGGAAACCGCAAGAAAATCCGTTCAGCAGTTTTTGAGTTTATCGCGAACAGACAGACAGACAGATGCGGTACGGGACTTTGTTTTATACTATGTAATGATATTAAATAGGTTAAACATAATTTTATAAAAACTTCCCCTTTTACACCTACCAACATTTATCTCTGCATCACCTAATGGTTGACTGGTAGAGAATGCCTTCGGCATTAAGTCCGCCATTGCGTATTTAACGCATAATGTATAAATAAATAATAAATAAAACATTGCATTAACATAACATAACGAATATTTTTAAGGTATTTATTATTGTGATAAAAATGGATACGTGGAAGGGAAGGGCAAGGAAGAGAAGGGATACTTCATATTTATTTATTCGTTGATAGCAAACAGCTATCTTTAATAAAAGTCTTTACAATGTTCAATTTTAAACATCAACTAATGGCAAAATCTATTGGATATTAAGCCATAATTAATAATAATAATAACGTTAGCCTATAAGAATAACATTGTTTGGGCAAAGGTTTCTTCTCAAGTGAGGGTATGGGCATAATCACTATGCCAACCCAAGACCTATTTCCATTGGTGATTAAAATTTTGGAAAAGCTTACAGTTTCAGTTTCGTGCGGGGTGGTAGGGTTAAGAAGCCCGACTGGGTCGCGACCACCATGCATATAGCGAAAAAGCCCGTCATAGTGATTCGCTTCTGGGGGTCGCGTTTCGGGATTAGCCTGTGCATATCCAGCTTTTTCCAGGCCGGCATGACAGCGGCGACCGGAGATGGATAGTGTGTCACTTGGTGGTCGCCATTGTTTTTGAATTGTACTGTGCTTACCATCAGACACAGTGCTGTCATTTTGCCGTGCTACAATTTAAAAAAAAACACAGTGGTACTACAATAACATTTTTCAGATTCAGGTTTCCTCATGATATTTTATATTATCCTCAGCCGATAGAGTTACCAATATTTATACATATAATAAGAAAGTAAATCTAACGCGTCTATACTTTTTCGCTTTTTGCGAAAAAATTTGTTGCAAAAAAAATCATTTCAATCATTTTTAGACATGTCTGTCTGTCTGTTTGTATGAACACGCATCACTGCTATAGTACTGGGTTCACAATAAAACAAAGAATATCATAAAGCATATCCTCGGGAGTAACTTAGTCCTTGTTTCATTAAAATCGGTGCACTCTATCAATCCGATACGAAATATATATAGGAGTTGTTGAGTTATGTATGCTTGGTACACATATATGTTTCAACAACTCATATGTGTATGAATAGTTTAGCTTAGCTTAGGTTAGCTTACATAGGTCGCGAATTGCATGTATCAGGCAACAGCCAAAGCCGAGGTGTGCCGCGCACCCTTGAGCTAGTTGTCAAAATAAAATCGGCTGAGTGCCTTAAGCGCTCGCCTTAGTAGTCCGATGAAGCTGTTAAGACCTTGCTTGGTGAATAGCGTAGTCAGTTTGAAAAAAAAAGGTGCACTCTATCAAAAGTTATTGTAATTTTAATGGCGCCGCGACTTAAGTATAAGAGAAAAGTAGATAAGCGAAATACGTTCAGGTGACTTTATTAGTCATTTTTTTGTACATCAGGTTCCACGTGGACGTAGTCGCGGGCACAACTAGTAAATTGATAAATATACGCGAATTCAGTGAACTTTATTGGTACATGCCGGGATTCGAACCTGTGGACATCAAAATGATATTAATCGATTTACAGCACTCTATCACAATAACTTAGCTTTGCTTTTTATTTACTAAATAATATTGAGAAAAATTGATTGTAGCAAAATTCAATAACAAAGCTCCTTTTTTTATAAAATCTAACTCTATCTAAATTATACTAATTTCTCAAAGAGTCACCTTGTTTTGTAAATGATTGAGTAACATAAATTTGTTTCATGCATGCCATATAAGCAAAGAAATCAGCCACTACAATGCAAATTATTCAGTAATATTGATTTCTAAAACAAAGAATGATGTCAAAATATTCAAAGTAACTGATTAAACTACGTTTGCTATATCACATTTATTTCGCATTTTGAATCATATCGGGTTAAAACAAACGTAACACTACTTTATTAAGACCACAATGTACAACGAGAAGTCCATTAGATACAAATTAGAACAGATTTTAAGTCTATAATGGGTTTTTGAAACACGCTACTGTTCATAACTTGCACCATAAAGTGCCCTCAAACCCTTAATTATACGCTAATTATATTAAGCTTGCAACTACCACAGAATACACCAAGTTAAACCACGTAATTTTTATTTCAGTACGTAATAAAAACGTCAGTTTTTTTTTATACTACGACTGTAGCAAACAAGCATGCTAGCCGCCTGATGTAAAGCGGTCACCGCAGCCTATGGACGCTTGTAACATCAGAAGTGTTACATGCGCGTTGCCGACCCTTTTTTATCTCCAAAAGGAAATCCCTAACGGATATCTATCTCGCCGGGCCGCAGAGGATAGATATGCCCGAGTCGCACGGACTAAAGCCCCATGGTACCTTCTTACACCTTTTGGCCGGGGGAGCAGGGACTGTCTAATCGACACTATGTCTGCTCCTCCGACAGGTGTTGTTCCCTCCAAAGGGGCACCAACTGCAGCCTGAGGGGTCAAGATGGTGGAGCCCTCAAGGATGAATGGGTGTTATCCCCCGTGACGAACTGTGGGAGTCGCATCGGCATAATGCACCTCCACCATGTCCACGACGGACATGCCCTTGTCCATGGCCCCCAGGCCACAACTACGGTGGCCAGAGGTCATCGTCTACCCGTCGCCGCGGCGTGGTTTGTCGGCCGCGGGAGGGGAGTCTAATCGTTCGCTCCCTCTCCCTCTCCGCAGCCTCCTTTGCGAGCATGACTGTCTCACAGAACCACCCGGCCTCGCCCTCGACCATCTTAAAAATGACAAGCGGGAGCGAGAGATCCGAGCCAATGGCCGCACCTGGCTTGCTGCGCGGTACGTCCCAGGTGGAACACTCACTCAATGTGTGGTACGCAGAATAATTCGCGCAGCCACAATGATAGCATCCTGTAGTCGGCTCCCGGTCTATGCGATATAGGTAACTCCCGAAACATCTATGCCTCGTGAGCACCTGTGTCAACCGGAAGCTCAGGGTGCCGTATCCTCTGGTGAGCCATTCGACCAAGACTGGGCGCCATACTTTAATCCCCAGGAAAAACTTCAGCAAACAGCAGGAAGCTCATTCCACGACCAGATGGTTCGTGGAAGGAACCCCCTCTGGAACCGGACCGTCCGAGACCATTTCAGTTCCAATATGTGGGGATGAATTCCTTGCCGATGACGAGCAGTGCGATGGTGGAAAGCAGCTACAGGCATAATTGGTGGAAAGCAGCTACAGGCATAATTGGTGGAAAGCAGCTACAGGCATAATGTTAAGCAATTCCTCGGAAAACAACCCATTATACAAACGGTAGAACACACATAAAGAGGCGACGTCTCTCCGTAGACTTAGTGGTTCGATACCGTTTGTAAGCTTGGGATCGTCAACAATTCTCGTAGCTCGTCTTTGCGCCGTGTCAAATGGTTCAAGCTGATATCCAGGTGCTCGCGCCCAGAGATGACAATAGTCCTCAATATGGGGTCGAACTTGCGTTTTGTACAATAATAGTCTTTGCTCAGGGATAAAGTAACGTTTCGCCTTATTCAGAATTCTGAGATTTTTGGATGTCAGCTTAACCTTGTGTTCCAGATGATTGCGAAACTGACCGTCACTAGAGATGTTGACACCAAGGATCCCAATACTTTCTGCGATGGTAAGCGGTGTGTTCTGGAACTGTGGGGCGACAGTGAATGGAGATTTTTTGGCAATGAACGCGCAAACTTGTGTCTTGACTTGTGTTGAAACGAACTAGATTGTTCCGACCCTATTCGTATACTTTAAATAGTGTATTCGCGATCTGAAACACAAGTTGTTTACGACTCTCTATCGCAATACATCGAGGGATGTTTGCACGGCCCGTGTAATATGCATCTCCAGTACTATCGTCTGTATAGCAATGAATGCCATCAATGGACAGCATATCATTGATATGCAGCAAAAACAATGTTGGAGATAATAAGGAGCCTTGTGGGACGCCAGCATTTATGTCCATACTTTCGGAGCAGCTACCATCCACTACTGTTTTTTTTTTATACATCTGCCAGACATAAAACTGGCAATCCTTCTGCACAAACCCTCCGACAATCCGTAAGAAGGCAGCTTAGATAAAAGGCCCCGATGCCAGACCTGGTCGAAGGCCTTCACTATATCTAGGCTAACTGCCAAAGCCTCACCTTGACTCTCGATGGCTGAAGCGTATCGGTGTGTGAGATACACCAGAAGATCGCCAAACGCCGTGGCAAAAGCCGTATTGATGATCGCTGATTAAATCGCATTCTTCTAGGTATCTCAGGAGCTTGGTATTGATGACAAGCTTCATAACCTTAGAGAGCAGGGAGATGGATATGCTACAAATTCAAGTATACATTAAATCTTGGATAATTTAATAAAGATTATAAACTTATAATTAATACCGTGCGCTTTCTACAAAGCTATTCAAGGTAACTTCAAGCTGAAGTTTACCTTTGACTTTGTGACGCCGTAACTACATATTAAGTAAACTTTCTGTAAAACAACTTCGGCGACAACTACAGTGAATACGAATCTTATCTGTCTGAAACTTTCTCCTCAATTTGTTAATACTAATTAACACCGCACTGTTTTATTTGTAGTTTATATACCGAACAGAATTTAAAATTTAAAATAACCGATATTCGGAATTTTACATATTTGAATATTTGACATCGATGCATGTCCTCGGGTGACATCAGTTGATATACTCTTACTATGACAGATATTTGAATTTTGATTACAAGTTTTAAAATAACATACGGATGTATTTTTAGAGAATTATATTATATTGGCTTCTGCCCACTACTTCGTCCACGTGGAATAGTTACTCTGGTCCGATGTTCTGAGAACTACAGCCTTGTCGTTGGTGTATCCCGTAGCTGAATATTGTTCTCCGGTATGGCTAGGTATGGTATGCTAGTTATGCTATTTCATGTGCAAAAAGTAGACCGCGAGCTGAATAAATCTATGCGTATTATATCCGGGACGTTAACATGTACTCCCACAGAATGGCTACCGTTACTTTGTCATATAGCTCCACCAGCTTTGAGAAGGAATGAGGCCTTGCTGAGAGAGCTTATTAAAGTAAAACTGAACATTAGCCTAGCCATGCATAGTGAGTTCTTTAATCCCCCACACCATGGACTAAAATCCCGATTGCTGCGGAAATAGCTAATGGGGAATCCAGCATATGGAGCGAATGGCGAAAAACCTGGCAAGCGTCAAAGTTGGGCCAAGCAAGATGCGCCATCGACCCGTGTGTTAAATTAAAGGGCTTCGATCTGCCCCGAGGTGTCTGGTACAAACTAAACAGATTACGTACTGGACACGGGCGGTGTGCACAGTTTAAATACCGGTGCGGATGGATTGACTCGCCACGCTGTGACTGCGGAGCGGATATCCAATCCTTAGCACACATCATACAACAATGCCCACTAAGGAAATATAATGGTTCTCCAGATGACCTGATCGTTCTTACCGACGACGCCCTAAAATGGCTGAAAGAATTAAATCTCTAATTATAATAAAATAGAACAGATTACTCAATTTCAGCCATACGATTAAATAATTTTTATTTATTTACTCTGGGCTAACGCTAACACGCAGAGGAAACTCTCAAAAGGAAAAAATAATCGATTTTGAAACATTCTTCATTGGTGCTCCGCTTCTATTAGTCTTAGCGTCATGATATATAGCCTATAGAGTTGATTTGTGGAGTAAGTTTTGCTATACGTTTTACTATGATGCACCACTTGTTGGCGCTGCAGTGAATCAACTTTTATACCGTTCAACCGATTGCCATGACAAATGGTATGTATTGATATTTGAGCACAAAGAATATAACAAATCATGACAAACAAACAATTAGTACTATATAGTATTGAATAGGTAGGTATGAAGTTGCGTACAATTAAAAAATATACATTTGAAAAAGTAAAATCCAATGTCTGTATTTTATCCATTGCTATCACAATTCTTCTGATCAATGACGTAACTAATTTTAAAGGGATCCAGTATCCAAACTTATTGAGAAGGGAGAGGGTGAGATTGTGGTCTTACTTTTGAATTGTGAGCTGCTAGGATTTAGGCACACTATTGTAATATTCATTAACTAAGAGTGACTGTTTAATAAAAGTTTAAAGTTTTGTGTAACATTTTACTAATATTTCATAACACACGTCACGTTGCTGTATTTGTTGCTCGGGTGACGTATATCAGTAATATGGCTGTAACTACGTTTCTGGTAGATAATTAATTAAATGATTAACATCATTACATAGTATAAAACTAAGTCCCCTACCGCGTCTGTCTGTCTGTCTGTTCGCGATAAACTCCAAAACTACTGAACGGATTATCAAGCGGTTTTCACCAGTGTATAAAGTGATTCATGAGGGACGTTTTGGTATATAATTTGTCAAGGATTTTTTTATAACCAGGGCGGGATAACGTCTGCCGGGCCCGTTAGTAAAGTATAATTTTGCACAGTCAATTATAATTTAATATAATCTAACAGTTTTTACTACAACTGCTTCTACAAAAGATTGAAGAAAATCGTTGAGGTTCACTATAACATTTAACAGTTGGCTTTTGTTACATCTTTATTTGAAACACAATTCTTAGTGATTTTCTATTTAAGCAAAACGGAATAATTTAGTTAATTCGTAAATTGTGACGTATAAAAAAAAACATTCGTATTTTAGTGTTATTTTTTAGTCGTTAATATCATTTACGATCGTTTTACGATGTGGCAAATATTAATGGGTCGACAATAAAGTTAAGAGAATCTCCAATGAATGTTTGAAACTAACGGCGGCGGTTAACCTCTTATAGCGCGTATCGACATTTATTATTTTACTTACCTACTTGACGCCTAATTTTTCTTACTCTTTCTGAACAGTATAACGATGTGTTAGTAGTATTTTAAATATCAGTACTTATATTGATACCTATAATAACATATCATTACATAGTATAAAACAAAGTCACCTACCGCGTCTGTCTGTCTGTTCACGATAAACTCAAAAACGACTGAACGGATTTTCAAGCGGTTTTCACCAGTGGATAAAGTGATTCATGGGGAAGTTTTGGTATATAATTTGTCAAAGGATTTTTTTTAAATCAGGGCGGGACAACGTCTGACGGGCCCGCTAGTTATAAAGTGCATTTTAGTTTACCTGTTTGATTACTGTAGACTGATTTCGATTCAAATGAGATATTACTTAGAGTAAGTATGAGGGATTTTTAGCTGTTCTAGCTAAGTTCTAGCTTCGAACAGCCAAAACTTTCCCATTTTGAGCTGACCTATTGTATTAATGAGATCGACAAATTTAAAAACAATGTATAATTCTTTTTATCAAACTTCTGTAATAAATCATACATTGTCTAGCTGCAATTGCAATTTTACATAACCGTAAAAGTAATTACAATATTCACAACTAACACGTACCAAGAATCATTAATTAATTATAAATATATCTATATGTAGAAATAAAGACATACAACAATATGCGCCAAACTTTTTGACCGTTCGAAATATAGCTGTGCGGTATACAAATTTAGGTATATACCAAGTGATAGGTTAAGCACTCGTAGTACTCTAGGATATAACAATTCATGGTCATATTTAACATATAAAATAATAAAATCAAAACAAATATTAATAAACAACAAAGAGAACCTTAGTTAAAGTTTGTTTTAAAACTTTTAAAAGTATAGGAATGATACTTTTAAACCTAAAAAATCACGCCTAGATTCAGTGAGCAATTTTAAATGGGCGCTTTTCGAGGTTATTCATTACGTAACTGCTTATCGTGTTAATGCTGTACAGTTGAACAATGGAAAGGGGTGCGGGGGTCGAAGTGCGAGTCGCTTGCCGGACTGCATGGCAGGGCTTGATTCATTTATTACACCAGTTCGCTTTTGCGTAAATCAGCCAATGTTCATATTGAGTTTTGCGCTTCTCGAGATAATTAGGTCAATCAAATATTAAACACCTATTTTTTAAATTGATTTAGAACGAGAATCGACTAATGATTATCCTGTAAAAATATTGTTAGCGACTAACCAGTCGCGCTGTACACTTAATAAGTATGTATAACATCGAAACAACTTCAGGGTAACATTTTATTTTTTATTTTATTTAGTCTACGAAACTGGGCTCAGTCTTACAAATTGGAGCTATGTGTTCCATAATAAACATACTTAATAGACGTATACACAAACGTGCGTAAGCGGCCATATTCAGAGCGGCCAAAAAGATTGACGGTGACGTTACATATTCCTATATAAACAAGATATTCTCATTATTACAGTAATAAGAAATTTAACTCTAATAGTCATTAATCTAATAAACGCGATAACAATAGTATGATTATAAAGGGACCTATTCTAGCATACTATTAATATTTTATCACCTACGAACACACGCCCGGCATATTCTGGTTAGTCAACAAATGCTGATTAATCCCTTTACAATTGGGTCTGACTACCCGGTCACTACAGGAGTAGCCAATTTTGGAACTCGGATAAGCGGAAAATTGTATCCGCACTGTAAAGCGAAACGGGGTTCAAAAAATAGTACGCAACAAATTATGCAATCTGTTTTAATAAAAAATAAAAATGTAAAGTGTTACTAGTACTAACAGTAGTAGTAATTGTAAGAATACTATTTTCGTGTAGTAGAGATGCAGCGTGCATTATTATAAATTAATCTTTATAGCTAACTCAAATTTAACATGAACGTTCCAATCTCTTTCTTTCCTACCAACTTATTGTATATAACTATATCTACGTTTACTAATATCCAATATTAGTCAGACCAGAAATCAGCGATTAATAATTTAGGATTCTACGAATAAGTTTAATTTATCATTTAGGTATGAGTGAATGATTTATTTCTAACAATACTGTCTTTCGTTAGTTATAATTGAACGAAGAATTCCACAAGGTGTTAGAGATTTTTTGAGAGTTCCATAGTTTTTTCTCGTATATTACGACAAATATTTTGATGAAATTTGCACACCGATAATACCCATTAAGATATCAATTTCTACAATCCCGTAGCAAAATGGTATAACAATAAATTTGCCGATGTTTCAAATACTTATAGCAAGCGTGTACTTTTCCTTTATAGAAAATACTTTTATGTTATGAAGAGCCATTTGCAGACCGGTACTGATAAAAGTATAATGTGATTTTATGATACATAATTGAGTATGTTACATTGTTTGATTATAGTACTAAGCCCAAACGAAGAGGCGCGCCAAGCAGTAATAAGAGAACTCGTATTCACAGAAGCATATTACATACGTCATCTCATCGCTATTGTGGAAGTAAGTATTTTCATCTTTATAATGTATATTATTAACTTTAGTATCTGGTATTACGTTATATTTTAATAAACAATGGATATTGTAAATTAAATATATAAGTAAATAATGTATTAATTTAATAAATCACCGAACGACTATAATAGTAAAATATTGTAAATTCGAAATTAACTCCAACTGTTGTCCGGTGAAGCTGTTAAGACCTTGCTACGTCAATAGCGTAGTCAGTTAGAAAAAAAAAGAAAAGAAACTCCAACTGTTCGTTTGTTATACTTTATTAGCGCTAGCTACTAATAAAAAAATATGAAAGTACTTTTAGATATTCCCAGTTATTTCGTGTTATTTATGTGAACTACCCACTCTGCCGCGCAAATCATAAATGCAGTAAAGAATTCATTACGCAAAGATTAGTATATATACATATCTTTATATATAAATTTCTTCTGTATGTGTGTATGTCACTGAACTCCGCCTAAACGGCTGAACTGATTTTGATGAAATTTTGTGTGCGTGTTCCACTGGATCCTAGAATGGTTTATTTCGCAATTGGACGATGTAGGTGGCGCTGCGGTTGAATTTTAGATTTTTTTTTAATTATCTAGGCAGGACAACGTCCGCCGGGACCGCTAGTATATATATATTCTAATCTTTGCATAACAAATTGCAGGTAACCACAAATACAATTTAAAATTTGACCGCATTTTTCTCGAAACCGTTAACATGTTCTTTACTGTGTTTATGATTTGCAGCACTGCAAGGACATCTTCGTGAACGTTAGTATAGTTATAGTCACCACGCCAGCCCTCGACGTATTAGCGATTTCAAACTTCGAGAAATCGATAGTTCTATATTTCCCAACATATGGCGGTACTACAGGAACATTTCTCAAGTTCAAGTTTAATATTTCAGCAATATTTCAAGCAATATTTTGCTTCAATGCCAGCCGATAGTATTACCAATATAAATTAGTGAACGTTACGCGAATATCGAAAAATTTGTACATACTGGAGTTCGTACCTGTGAACAACGAAATGGCATTCTACCGGTCAAATCCCTCGACCCCCACGAATTTCTTTTTGCGTTTTATTTCTTAATTCATTATAAATAAAAGCTCGAACTGTAGGCAACATGATGGAATCAACGTAGTTGAAACAAGTACAAAAGATTTACAAGGATAGCGTGTGTAAGTACTTTATCATCTCTGTATAAACTAATGGGATTATGAGGCGATGAAAAAAATGTATAAAATAGTATAATTCGTGTTAAGAGCAAAAATAATAATATGTCAAAAAGTTATTTACAAAAAAATATTGTAGCATAAAATATTATACACAAAATCTTATACACAGAAAAATAGCATAATATATAAATAATGTATAATGTAAAATAATTTCATAAAGAATAACTTTTGTTTTTATAAATATTATAAAATATTGTAAAATTAAATTTTATAAAATCTTTTCCCAGTCTACCTGTACCTACACACAGTACTTTAAAAAATATGGCCACAATCGGATCATATTTCATAGATCAGTTAACAAATTGGAAAGAGGTCTTATTAATATACAGAACCAAAAACAATCAGGAATTTGAAGTTCAAGTTATGATTTCGGTATCGGGATTCGACGGAGATTAATTCTCTCTGGTAATAGAGTTCATGCTTGTCCTTGGTATTACGAAATATTTGGCAGTATTTGAAATGCGCCCTTAAACGATTTATGTTACGGAAGGGAGCTGTCCCTGATAATTAAAACTAAACAACTTTCGCTGTTTAACAAATATATAATAGGTATTTACCTATGAAATTGCCGTTCTGCAGTACTGGCCATTTCAAATCAAAATAATTTTTGTTTGGCTAAGAATTCTAATTTCAAATTAATTTTATTTTAAAAACATGGAATTCTTTTTCCAAAGGTAGTTATTTGTTTATTGATTAGTGTTACATTTCATCGCATTTCAATCTTTTTTGTCATCATGGATATGTTAAAAATTCGAGTAATTATGGAATATGAGTACCGTCGTGGCAGCAACGTGGCACAAGCGGCACGCAACATCAACGACATTTACGGAGCTAACACTACAAACCAACGCACCACCTGTTATACCTATTAATATATTTAGATAAGTAATAGGTGATTCGAAGTTCACTGGGTCATCTACTTTATAAATCGTTTTCAGAGTTACCTGCCTGAACCTTTGATTTAATTTTGTAACGAGGAAATTAGCTTCCTCAGTATGTGGGGTGCACTAAAAATGTTCAGCATGAACAAAATGAACTACGAAAGGTCAAAAACGAATTTAACGTTTTTCAAAACATTCACCCTTGTCGTAAATAGTGCATTAATTGAGTATTAATAAACCAATTTTGAAAACATTTATGCCATTCCTCCGTGGTGACCTAGGAAATATGTTTTGTATACTCTTCAACAGCTTCTGGTGTTGAGAATCGTTATGTCCGTAAATAATACTTGATTTTTGAAAATAGTGTAGTGTAGTGTAGTCGGTAGTGTATGGAGGATGACTCTTATAATCTACATTTCCTTTTTTCAAAAAATCATTTGTCTGCCTGACGATGTGATTGTCATGTTGCAAAATGTTCCGGTAAACAGATGATCGAGTGCCAATCGCTATTCTCTGTACGACAATCCTCAAAAGTGACAGTAGCCACGTGTTCAGCTTTATTGCAAAAAACGCACTCATCCTCTTAGCAGCAGATCGCACTTGCCACTTTGGCTGGATTTGGAAAGACCCAAACAATAAATTACTTTGCTAGTTATTTTGGAATTGTATCTGTAAATTCATGTTTCGAATTAAAATATGTGACAGCTATATTTAATGCGACACTCGAAAAGTTATGAATCAATTAACAATTAATTCATTTTGATTCGTCTCAGCATCAAATCGTGCCATCATGTATAGCGATGTACTTTCATAATAACGCTTATCCGACATGATTATGGAATATTTTCGTTTGTCGTGGAATATTCGCTTCCTTGATTATCGGGTTTCAATTGAACAGTTATAGTTAGTATAATCGTGAAAGATATATTATTATTATATTTGATATTAATTCACTTTACATTCCCATATTTGGGAGCTTCATAGGAAATAGGTATAACTTTTTTTTATAATCCGTAAATAAAGGAACTATATCGTTAAAAAATGGGAATTACGCAACGTAACAAATTTACTGTTAACGGTTCGCATATATCTGTACGTTCGTTATATAATTATAAGTGGGATGATTTTTGTAAATATTTATATAATATTTACAAGAGTGGTACTGTTAAGCCAAATGCCTCTTCACAAGGTAAAATATGCGCATAACCATTACATCTCTCCACAATTCACATATACAATACTACTACGAGAGTATTTCTGTGGTTCAGATTGTCTCGCGGTATTTTCCCCGAACATCAGGCGATCGTGTTACCAATTAAAATGAGTAAATGCATGTAAATTCCAAAATATCGTTGTTAAATATTGGAGTTCAAAACTGCGGATATTAAATCGATATATCCAATAACAGCATACGACTATCACGACTCGTTTTACGTATAACAATATCTAATTAGAGCTCTATAGTTTCAGACATCAGCTAATTGTTTTTGTTATAATTTTTAATAAATATAGTGAAATGAAAACGTTATTTATCAGATTACAATTTCAACAAGTTGTAATTATTTTTCGATAACGTTGTTATCTAGCAGCTGATTTTGAAATAACATTGTTACTATAGAACTGCAGCTATTCAGGAGGAATTATTTCTTTTGTGATCTATTATTTCTTGCTTCAATGCTACTCATACATAGAATTGGGTATACCGAATACGTGTTTACTACTTGTTGTGTATTTTAAAAACAGCTTACCAGCTTCTTAGCATCTAGTATGTTATCATGTGATCATCATTTAATACAATTTTCAAACATCAATGCAATGTCTTCTCAGTGTACGTATTCACTACATAGAGGTTATCAGCTTTGAATTTTTTGTATAGTAGCACGGCAAAATGACTGCACTATGCCTGATGGTAAGCACAGTACAATCCAAAAACAATGCCGACCACCGAGTGACAAAATATCCATCGCCGGTCGCCGCTGTCATGCCGGCCTGCGAACAGCTGAACCCGCAGAAGCGAATCACTATGACGGGCTTTTTCGCCATATACATAGTGGTTGCGGCCATTGCCTCGTTCGTTATCAGCAGGGTGCACCACGTGCAGGTGAGGTTGGCTTGGGTGTCTCAAGTCTTATGATGGTTTTCGACACCCCTTACATCTCAAAATTTTTAGACAAGAATAAATGTACCTCTCTGTTATTCTACATACAATGAAACGATGATTGTTCAGTGGCTAGCGAGTCCGAACACAGATTAAATCGACATAGCTTCAAGCCCTTGCGATATAGCTAGAACTTTTGGTGAAAAAAAAACACGGTGATGAAACCATAGCGTAGTAGTATGGATTTTTTTTTAAACCTCTTGGCTAACTACTACCTTGATATTGTAGATCTGTTATTAAGCATTTATTGGTATGTTTTACTCTAGGTATGGCGTGTTTACCTTCCTAGATCACGTCATTATTTGGCATCAGGCGACATTCTGCTCAAATGCTAAAACTCATATATCAAAATATACATTAAAGAAATACTTCTACATAGTTATAATACTTCTTCTTAGGTGTTCATTGCTGCCGCCCACGCTCTCCAAGATGACGGGAAACTCTTGATACTTGACACAGAACGACTGTTCCTCAATATACCCGATATTCTCAACGCTAACTTAAGTTTTTGGGAATTATCAATATACCCGATGCTCATAGATTCGTTAGAGAAAAGAATGCCGTAAGTAAATCTGCTTATTCATATAATTCTTAAATAATCATTTCAGTTATACTAGAGCTCAAGCGTTGAATAATTTGTATCGCCTAATTTTGTTTATTAAGAGCGTTTGACATATTTCTACAACGAGTAATTATTTCTTGTTTTAATATATTAACTTACTTGAAAACCTGAGTTTCTTAACTTGTTTACTAAATACTATATGGATATAATACGTAGACATGTGTTATGAAGATGAAATTTAAAATATTTATTCCAGATTCAACTCTGAAACCATGGGTCCGGGATTTTACCGTTTTCGTGAAATATTTCAACCATATGAAAAATACGTTGCTGAGCAGCCAAACGCATTGGCGTACCTACGCTATCTATCTAATGACTCCGATTTTATGATCTATTTGTCTTGGTGTTACTCGCATAGTTCTTG
Organism: Antheraea pernyi; assembly: GCA_015888305.1. NCBI lineage: Eukaryota > Metazoa > Arthropoda > Insecta > Lepidoptera > Saturniidae > Antheraea > Antheraea pernyi. The sequence continues at coordinate 944,621 of MU158704.1, forward strand.
TAATAGGCAAGTATTTAAAAGTGTTAATGAAATATCTAGAAATATAATAATAAAAAGATTTTATTCAAAATATTCAAATATACTATCTTAAAGATGCAGATAAAAATTCGAGTTGTAATCATCTATACTAATATTATATAGCTGGAGAGTTAGTTTGGTTGAACGCGTTAATCTCAGGGACTACCAACTGGTCCGATTTGAAAAATTCTTTCAGTGTTAGATAGCCTATTTATCAAGGAATCATCACGCTAAGGCCTATAGGAGCGGAGCACCAATAAAAATGTTTCAAAATCCCTTTTGAGAACTTTCGCTGCGTGTCATCGTTAGTCCAAAGCAACTATTCCACACGGAGGAAGTCGCGGGAAGAGCTAGTTGATGTATAAAAACGCAAGATGGACAGTCTCGAATAAAAGTAACGCTCGGAACCGTCCCCAAAATAGCACCGATATACCTAAGTGGTTTTAGTTATACTATAAATTTGTTTTTGCAACTTCAACCTTACGCAAATTGTGCAAAGTTGTTTTTACAAAGCAGTGTACAAAAACTACAAAGACGCGAGTGACGATAGACTATTTGAAATGAGCGCACAATTCTCAATTATGCGCTCATTTTATGCTGACAGTTTTTAGACGTTGACTGTGCATCTTGAGTTTTTATATGTCAATGGTTGTAATCTATGCTTTTAAGTGAATGTTTATGAACTCATCCGCATCAATAATAGTCATAGATAAGGAAGATTAACTTTAACATATGATGGTTCTACAAATACGTTCGTTTGTTTACATAAAGCAATTTACCTTCGAATATATTTCTTATCACTTATCCTGTGTAAATATTACCTATATTTACTTTTTTACAATTCAATCTTTGTGTCCATCCGGTAATATAATTAATTTTATTATTATTTCCATTTAACTTTACCAATACCTAGGTTTTTATATGATCTTCAGTCTGTTCAGGTTACAGCTGTCAGACATTTTGGTGAAGCCCATGCAAAGACTCACAAAATACAGTCTACTGCTTAGCCGTTTGATTGATAATACAGACACAGTGCTGGAACGGAAAAGTTTGATCACAATGGTAATCTTTATCTTTATTTAGTTATTCCAAACTAGATTTTTATACATATTATATTATAGAAATTACAAGAAATATCATTATATTTATATATGCTTTACCGCATGTACAACGGAGAGTGTTTTGAAGAACTTTTTGATATGATGCCCTTATCGCCGTTCCAAAATAGCATAAGCCGCCGCTGGCTAGTTGCTTATCCACGTAACCTAAAGTCCGGTAGAATGGCGACAACTATCAGGTTCTCTAGAAACTTCATTATGCGCAACCTAACGCTTTAGAATAGATTACCTGGTACAATGTACCCACGGGATTATAACATGGGACTCTTCAAAAAGGGATTGAAACACGCTCTTCAAGGCCACAAAGTCGACAACATAACAGTGATGACCCTGGTGTTGCATTTTTGCATAGGCGACGGTAACCATTTAACACTTAGACACTGTCTTCCTGTTTGCCTTTTGACATAAATAAAATACTTTTGAAACGTGATCTCATTATTCGTTTTAAACTTTTCCAGAATAATTTTACTAAAACGTATGTAGCGGATATTAACCGTATGATACGTCAACGTGAGGAATTGGATAAAATCGATATTCTTGCCAATTCAATAGATTGTTATGAAGTGGTAAGTATTGTTCGAATATAATTATTTATTAATACAATTATTGATCGTCCTTTAATAGTACATTATGGTACAAGTGTGTAATGTTGGTGATTACCGCTGAGGCACCATTGTGACCCGAGCTGTTAGGTGAGGGTCTTAAGAGAGCCGAGGACGGTAATCACCAATACAAACGTGTATCATACGACGTGTTTCAACACACTTGTGAAGAAAATAATAATAAATATCATTTTATTTAGTACATAAAAAGTTTATTTAGAGAAAAAATTACTGCCTGAAACTTAAGGGCTTCACATCTTATATAGGGCGGTGTACAACATAAATCATTTTCTTCATAGCTATTACTTGTAGACATTTTAATTAATAAATAACTATAATTTCAACAGTGAAAACGAGTTGTGATTTTTTTTCGCTATAGCGGGAAAAATTAATCAGTTTGCGCGCGCATCTAACAATGGCGATCGCCCATAGACTAAAGGAATGAGGTTTCTTTTTTTGGCTTTCCGCAGATAGCGTTTTAGCCACGTATAAAATGGGGATTTTAAAGTTTTTCTTTTACAGAGAAAACAAAAGTTATATTTGAGTGAAAGGTTTATTTATTAAACACGTACAAGTTGAAATTATCTATTTAAATACGAAGTTGTATGAAATGAGCAAGCAATAGGTACATTAATTTATTTGTTCTATTGATCATTATCTTTTTTGTATCGAAACTTGTTTAAGATCAAAGCAACTCGACCAATAAAATAAAAAAGAACTCTATAACTCACTTGTGTATAATAGCAATGAAAAGGTCACAGTTTGATTACAGGTGTCATTATGTGCCTAATTGCGGTGATATTAGAGCCACTTTATGAGCAAGTGTGTTGAAAAGTATTTTATTTTCTTATAGTTCTAACATTTTTGATTCAATACAATCTAAATAATCTATAAATTATAATTAAAATCTATAATTAAAATAATCTATACTAATATTATAAAGAGGTAGAGTTTGTGAGTTTGTAACGTTGTAGGGGGTAATCTCAGGAACTACAGGTCCTGTACGAGTTCACGGCGGCGAGTAAACGAAGGCGGGACCCTCCGGCTCCCAGAGAAGTAGAGGCGGAGAGACGGGGCCCATCTCTTCATTGCACGGGTCCGACGGACGAGGGGGAGCAGCCGGTGTGTACCCGGTCTGTCCCTCTATAGGTCCCGGGCGGATCGTGGCGGACCGGCTCTACAAGGTCGATTAGCTCGAACGATCCCTTGCCGCCCCCACAAAACGGTCTGTCGGTACACCGTGGGGTTTTAGTCCGTGCGACTCGGACATAACCCACCTTCTCCCCCGGGAGGGTGGCGTATCCATAAGGGATTTCCCCACGTTAAAAAAAAAAACTACAGGTCTGATTAAAAAAATTCTTTCAGCATTAAGTAGCTCATTTATCGAAGAAGGTTATTATAGGCTATATATCATCACGCTAAGACCAATAGAAGAATGAACAAATGTTTCAAAATCAGGGTTTTTTTCCTTTTGAGAGCTTCCGCTGCGTGTTAGCGTTAGCCCAGAGTAACTATTCCACGCGGAAGAAGTCGCGGGCAGAGGCTAGTAATAATATAGAATTAGTAGAAGTAGATGATAAGGACAGAATTTGTTGTATAATGTATAAATTATTGTTATTGTTTTTTATTTTATTACAGGATTTCAAAGATGAAGAATTAGATCGGGCATTCCGAATGTATTCGAACTTAAATCTAAAAGGGCCGATGATTAACTGCAATCCCAATATTAGCAGGAGTTTGATCCATGAGGGAGATCTACGTTTCAAAGATAGTGCCAAGGAGGCAAGAATTTTAAAGATTGCATTTGAATTATTATATTTAACGATACTCGACTGTGTTAACCTTTGAATAGGGTTTAAAAATAATCAATAAACATGAAATTACATTTATAGGTTATTGCGCATATTTTACCTAAGTGTACAAACTATTTCGTGTCTACCGTGCTAATGTGCATATATGTTCTTACGTGGCATTAGAAGCTAACTAAGTTTAAAATTATTAATCACTTTATTATCGCAGTTTTATATCAAAAGAAGTAGTAATAATTAATTTTATTTAAATCATACTTCTTAAATTGATGACACTTTATGTAAGTAATATACAACTCTGCCAATAGATAGAGAATTTACATTCAATTATATCTGGATACTAGTATGTCGCACCTAGACCTGCATGAATCGCCACATAGTTTTGTCTATGATCCCATTAAATATGGTTTTTAGAACGCATTATTGTTCATGCGTTACGAACATCGGGTTACATGACGATAGATGCAGCACAATAACTGGGACTTGGGGTTTTACACATATCAAATAAATTTAAGAACGTTAATGTCGAGTTATTATTGGAATGACAAAAGTGTGTGAACATTCTTCTACGCCTTTATTAATTTTGAGGTTACTTTCTAGCGAGACATATAGCCGAATGTTCGTCTCCCAGGTATGAGAGTATCGTAATAAATCAAACGATATAATGTCATGTCGATATCATATGCGAATGTCAAAAAATATGCGAATGACAGTAATAAATATTTACTTCTGTGATTGAAAATTTTATAAACTGTATTCACCGGTCATTTTTATTTATTTTCAGATTGAAGTAAGAGCCTTCCTTCTCACTGATATGCTACTTATATGTAAAAAACTTACGAAAGGGAGTCCGTATCAGTATAAATTGATAAGGTAAAGCTATAACAATAATATTTTTAGAGCAATCACTATGTGAATATTACATATTACAAGTGTATTATTTTATCTATGTATATGTTGTTCGGATGTTGCTTTACACAGATTTAACACTAAATAAAAATATATAAAGTGTTTAAAATAAATTAGCTTAAAGAATTGCAATTATTTACTATTGGCCAATAGTTACTCAAAACTTCAGATAAAGATGTTTTCACAATATATGGGGTCATGAACTACTCTTTCAGCTGGCGTTTGCTATGCGAACTTTAATACTAAAAACAATGTTCTTAGTTATAACATTTCAGCACTAATTAGCATAATATTGTAGGCCTAAATACATGTTGAACAAAATTGTAATGGTTCCAAGAGCACGAGGTAGCGAGGCTTCACCGCTTGTATTCGTAGTTTTGGACGACATCGGTTCATCATACTCCGCTTTTGCTCTCAACGAGATAACGAAAGAACCTTCTGATTCTGTTAAGGTAAGTATTTAAAATTATAAATCAGTGTTTCTCTAAGCTTTTTAATTAGATCTACCACCGTTCTATTATTTTTATTATTCCTACAGACAGTTTGCAGCCATGTGAGTAGATAGTAGATCTTCACTGCTCTCAACGTACAGGCAATCATATTTTTGAATACCTTAATTGGGCTAATTTGTAATTTAATGAATTTTGGATATTTTTCAGGTTTGGGAGCAGAAATTTCGAGAAGCGAGACTGACATATGACCTTACTCTTTTATATGCGAATAGTACTTTACGGGATTTTACTGATTTAGAAATGGGCCCCCCAGCTGAAAGCAGTGGTACAACTGCTACCAAGACGGTAAGCTTCCTAAGCGAAATAAGATTGTTTACTAAAAGTGAATAGGTAAATGTATTAGATTAACTTTTATAACTACAACTGTACAAATCTGTCCGCCGCGGTTCCGCATGCGTTATTTAAGCAGTAAATATTTGCGACTAGTTATTTTACTTCAAATCATTAAATTACGAGTAAATTTAAAAACGAGCCAATTTCGAGGGTGTAAGGGGTGTCGCACAAAATCTTAAGACTTGAGACACCCAAGCCAACCTCACCTGCACGTGGTGCACCCTGCTGAGTAACGAACGAGGCAATGGCGACAGCGAGGTGGTAGGGTTTTGAAGCCCGACTGGGTCGCAACCACCCTGCATGTAGCGAAAAAACCCGTAATAGTGATTCGTTCTGAGTGTCGCGTTTCGGGATCAGCTCTTGCATATCCAGTACCGAATGACTTTCGCCGTGGCTCGGGTACCGGCGAGATTCTCCGGTAGTTCACCGCACATTGGTCACTTCTGGATACGGACGGAGGTTGTTCGCTCTTCTCGTTTCTTCCTAAAAAAATCATGACAGCGCAGACAATGAGTATGAGTTCGACAGCGGTGCACAACCCCTACGCCGCTTTTACGATGGAGTTCATCAACATCCGTGGACTTCATTCTAACTTGAATGCCGTCCATCAACATCTCGAGACGGTTAAGCCAGAAATGCTCTTCTTGACGGAAACACAGATTCGCCGTCCGGCCGACACATCTTACTTACACTACCCCGGCTACGTGCTTGAGGAGAACTTTCAAAGCAAGGCCGGCGTATGTGTGTTTGTACGGTCGGAGGTGTGCTGTCGTCGTTTGCGCTGTATGGAGGACCCTTCCTTCTCTATCCTTTGGCTACACGTAGACCTGGGCACTCAGAGCCGTATCTACGTGTGCCTCTACAGATCCCATAATGGAGATGATGAGACTACTCGGCTCTTTGATTACATGAGTAGGGCAGTAGATGACGCACAGGAGCAGTTTCCCACAGCAGAATTGGTGATCTTGGGGGACTTTAACGCACATCACGATATGTGGTTGGGTTCCTCCAGGACGGACCATGCAGGACGTACTGCTCATGCATTCGCCTTAACACATGACCTGACACAATTAGTAATCCAGCACACCCGGATTCCGGATGTCACAGGTCATGCGCCCTCATTGCTGGACCTTCTGTTGACGAGCCATCCAACTGGGTATGATGTGTCAGTCGATGCCCCCTGGGCAAATCGGATCACTGCCTCGTTATATCGTCTGTGCCACGCGCTCCACCTCCACCCAGCGTAAGAATTAAGCGCAAGGTGTGGCACTATTCGTCAGCAGATTGGGATGGAATGCGGGATAATTTCGCTTCCATTCCTTGGCGGTAACGCTGTTTTGACGGGAAGGACCCTTCAGCGATTGCTGATGCGATTGCCGACGAGATTGCAGTTGCAATGGAATATTATATTCCTTCCTCCGTGATCGTCGGTAATCGCAAAGGACGCCCTTGGTACAATCGCGAGTGCGCCGATGCAGTTAGCAAAAAGCAAGCCGCGTATCGCGAATGGATCAAGGGTCGCGCAAATAAGGATCCTAATACCAGCTTCCTCAAATCAGCCTATAACTCTGCCACCAAAGCCTGTAAGAGGGCATACACTAGAGCGGATGCCCAGCGCGTTGCACGCTTAGGTCTAGAACTCGTAAGTCATCCGACTAATAGTCGAGGCTACTGGAGTCTGGCCAAAGCTGTGCAAGCCAATTTTTGTCATCCAACAATGCCACCGTTGAGGTACTCTGATGGGTCACTGGCCTACGAACCGCAGGAGAAAGCTACATTATTAGCTAATCTCTTTGCGGCTAATTCTCGGCTCGACGATCGAAAAGCGCAACCGCCCACTATTCCTTGCTGCGGTGTCACTATGTCTGAATTAAAGTTCAGGCAGCGTGACATTCTTAAACAACTGCGATCGCTCGATGTCCGAAAGGCAAGTGGTCCGGACGGTATCCCAGCGGTTGTACTAAAAAAATGTGCAGCCGAGTTGGCTCCAGTACTTACGCGCCTATACCGCCTGTCTTATCTTTCTGGTATCGTGCCTTGGGCTTGGAGGGAGGCCAACGTGCAACCGATTCCCAAGAAGGGGGATCGGTCTGATCCCAATAACTATCGCCCAATTGCCGTAACCTCAGTGCTGTGCAAGTTAATGGAGCGGATCATCAACACCCAGCTTGTCCGCTATCTCGAGGATCACTCGTTGATTAATGATCGGCAATATGGCTTTCGCCAAAACCGATCAACGGGTGATCTTCTGGCCTACGCACTACACCGCTGGGGGGAGGCAATTGACAAGCACGGCGAGGCCTTGGCAATCAGTCTCGATGTTGCCAAAGCCTTTGATAGGGTCTGGCACCGTGGTCTTCTGTCCAAGCTTCCGGCATACGGTCTCCCCGACAATTTATGCCGAGCCGACCCATTCATGCTGAAACCAGTAATAGCTACAGCGTGGTTCTACCACCTATAATAAACGATAACCTATAATAAATATTATTTCCTTATAAAATATATAAAAACGCCAGTATATCATAAGTCAGAATTATTCATTTCTCAACTCAACGTCACTCAGCTCAACTTTTTAAAGCCGTGGAAATACAATTCAAATTAGTTCTAGAGTGGCTAGAGAATAGAGAAGCCAACTTTCTGCAAATTGAACGAGGGACATTTCCAGTAAAAGCGAAGTCATTAAAGTTATTTACTTTTTTAAATCATAATTATTTCTAGACCATCATTTTTTATCATTTGAGGACTTTTGTTTAAAGTGTCGTAGAAGTTTTAGAAAGAGCCTAAATTAAATTTAACCATAGATAGGCTTTCGCTGAGATTTTCTCAGATGTCTATACTGCATTCATCAACGCATACAGATGCTATGCTGTATATGTGTGGAATCCTGAACAGGGTGCGACGGTTTTTCACGCCTGATCAGCTATACCTCCTTTATAAGGCACAAGTTCGGCCTTGCGTGGAGTATTGTTCGCACCTCTGGGACGGTTCCGCCAAATACCTACTAGATACCCTGGACAGGTTGCAGAGACGGGCTGTCCGCATTGTTAATGATTCAGACATTACACAATTTATAGAGCCGCTTCAGTTGCGCAGAGACATTGCCTCACTGAGCGTGTTCTACCGTCTGTATCATGGCGAGTGTTCTGAAGAGCTATTCAATTTAATACCTTCCTCTCTCTCCTTTTCTTACCCGAACCACGCGCGCTGGGCTCCGGAGCCATAGTTTTACGGTAAATCCTATCTGGGCACGAACTAAAAAGTTCGCAACTTCTTATCTCTGCCGTACCGTGAAGCTGTGGAACAATCTCCCGGCCAGTGTGTTCCCTCCTTTCTATAATATGGGGTCCTTCAAGCGTAACGTGAAGAGACATTTATGCAAGCCGGCATGACAGCGGCGACCGGTGAGGGATAGTGGGTCTCTCGGTGGTCGCCATTGTTTTTAGATTATACTATGCTCACCATCAGGCGCAGTAAAGTCACTTTGACGTGATACGATAAAAAAAAAAGTATAGTTTTGACAATCCCAGAACATTTTCAGTTGGTAAATAGTATATATAAGCTTTATATATAAAATATCTTAAAAAATGGTCAAACAATTTTTGAAATATATCCGAATCCGAATAGAAACCGTCAGGTATATTATTTTATGCGTTGAATTCTTCATGTGTTGGGTTATATTACAACTTTTCCACAAAAAATAATTGTACAGATAGAACTACACATTTATTAGCATTGATAACGGCGCAGTCAAAGAAATTAGTAAAATAGTTAGATTTAACTTTATAGGCAAACTATCAACAACCAACGATGATATAAACATTGGTTTATATAAACGTTGGTGATTACTTGCTCGTTAACATACAATATCTGTTTGGATAATGAAGTCTACAATTTTTTTTTTGTATTCTAAACCAAGAATTATAGTGTTAGGTTTTATTATTATCCGCGTCAAAGTTTTTGGCCACTCTGAACATAGTTTAAATTCGGTGATGTGCATAGTACAGTCAAGAGATTAATACAAAACAAATTCAAATGTAGTCCGGTGAAGCTGTAAATGCATTGCCAAGTTATTTCGGAAAAAATATATTCAAAACCTTATTATAGGAATTTAGCATTGACATTTATTAATATTTAAGTTATCTTAATATTATACATACAATATATTATGTTTTTAATTAATTATGATTGGTGTAGATATTTGCCTATAACATTAAGTAATAAGGATGTGGCATTATTCGCCTCGCCCGGGGTAGTACCACCCTCTCATAGAATACCGATGTGAAGTGAAAAGTGAACAGCACATGTGAACAGTGCTTGCATTGTTGCGCTTCTTTCGGTCAGTGAGAGCGCCGGAGGCCCACGTTCCCTCCCCTCCCTCTCCTCTCCCCATCCATACCTTTTCCTCAAACACAGGCTGGCAAAGCACTTTCGACTCCCCTGATTTTGTTAGTGTCTGTGGACGGTGGTGATTACTTACCGAGGTGACCAGACTGTTCGTTTGCCTACTATGACATAAAAAAAATTACGACCACGTTACTACTTTCAGAACATTTTTTATGTAAAATGAAGATATGACTCCGATTGTGTCGACTCGAAAACGCTTTGACAGCTAATTTATGAAAACAGATAATATCGAAACATCTACCAGGGTGGTGAGTTTTGGGCGATCGCGTACTTTAATTGAATGATCCGTGTTATTTTTATTACGTATTGAAATAAACACTTCTGGTCAACAGATAGCTGTTGTCATCAAAGAATATATAATTATATTCGGTTCTTACTTTATGATATATCTTGTGTAGGTATAACGTATGTCGCTACTATAGTGTTATTATAAATGAAATACATTCATAATAAACAAATCATTTATAATAGGGCAACGCCTTCTACAGAAACATTATTTTTCGAAGTGGATGGGTTTTCCGATAATAATTACTGATAATAAGAAATATAAACAATGAATATAAAAATTAACGAAAATAACAAATATCAACAAGAAACAACGAAAATAGTATTAACATGTAATTAACAAACAACAAAACTATTCTGTATCTGACTGTAGTGCAACAAATATTGACACTGACATATGTGACAGCGTAGGTGTAATTTTTTAATTTCATTGTACTACAAACAAACTTAAAATTTGACCCTACACGTCACACGTCAAAATACAAACTCCCTCTCGCTTGTTTGTTAAAGCTCACCATACACAGAACCCACTAGGTTTATTGAATATTTATAACTTATACTAATAATGTATATCAACGACCAATGCTGATAGATTGTGAATCTCATGGTTATCGTTGTTTTAGACTGCATTGTGCTTGCCATTAAGTACAATACAGTCACTTCGTCGTCCTATAATAGAAAAAGAGCGTGTTGTACCATCTCCATTCTATGTACAACTCTACATGTTTTATATTTGCATTTGCAGGTAATTAAACAAAATTCCGAAGATTTAAATATTGAACGCGAAGCTCGGCAACGCGTTGCCGTTATGATGTTTCGTTCTATGGGAACTTCGAACGAATATGAGAGTTCTACGGTCTCTGCGCCAACTGATTCCATGGAAGGTAAGCTAACGATTACGATGAATATATCTAGAAATAAACTGAAAGAATACCGACATGACCCAGCAGTCAGCAACTCGTGATATGTTTAACTAATAAAATAATTGTAAACTGCATAATATATAATTAATTTGGTTCTTTAATTAATTTTAGAGACGACAATTTTAATTACAACATTAAACAAATTTTTCACTGGAACTTCAGAAACATTTCGATTTGTTTTGAATTTCTTAAATCACTTACTTTGTTACATATAAAAATAAACATAATTAATAATTTACTAACAATCTATAGCAGTAAATAATTTACGATTCCAATTTTTATAATAACCTTTGTTTGTATAAGGGGAACACTTGCCAAGCGTGCGCCACCAAAGTAGGCCCAGTACGCGGCAGATTATGAAACGCGAATCAACTGGCGAAAGTTCCAGAAATTCAAGACTGTCCACCTATCAACAATCTATAAGGTAAACCTACAAATTACACGATTCAAAATTAATTCAGACATATTTGTTTCAACATTTTTATTTCACCGAAAACATAATTTTAGATAACAATTTACAGAAATACTTACATAAATGTGCGCTCTAGAATTAAGTGTAACATAAAATTTACTAGAATATAATAATAATAAAAATAGGTAAATCATGGTCCAGAAAAGTGTCCTGTTTTTTTATTATTTCTGTATTAATCATTATCTTATTTAAGAATATACGTTTCTAATTTAAAAAAATTGTTTCGTTCTCATCTACTATTAAATTTGTTTTTAACAAGATGTTATATCCACTATAAAAGCCCATGTTTTTTTATCGTAAAGGCTATTTTACACGATTTTAAAGAACATTATTAATTCCAAACACAGCCAAACATCGCGTGATGAACCTCAACCTGGGCCAAGTGGCGTATGCAAACCTGGGGTCACTTTGGAACACCCCATTACTACACTTAAAGCTGATGATAGTGAGTATTATTCACTTTCTATAAGGTATAATAGGTTTTATATACTATATATAATATATATCACGTGATATATCCTTTAATTTAACTTGGATAATGGTAGCTCGTGGTCATCCAGTGATCTTTTTTTCCGAACTGACTACGTTATTGACCTAGCAAGGTCTTAACAGCTTCACCGGACTACTAAGGCGACCACTTAAGGCACTCAGCCGATTTTAATTGACAAGTAGCTCAAGAGTGCAAGGCACACCTCAACTTGGACTGTGGGTTGTTTTACATGCAATTTGCAACCTATCTTCTTTTTTTTTTAACGTGGGGAAATCCCTTATGGATACCCCCCCCCCCCCCCCCCGGGGG
>MU158704.1:956820-1013434 GCA_015888305.1 Antheraea pernyi
TATGTCCGACTCGCGAAGACTAAAACCCCACGGTGTACTGACAGACCGCTTTGGGGGGGCGGCAAGGGATCGTTCGAGCTAATCAACCTTGTAGAGCCGCCCCCACGGTCCGCTCGGCGGAAGGTGACCCCTTGACGAACTGTGGGATTCGCATCGGCACAAAGCGCCTCTACCACATGGGCCTATGCAGTTTAACTGCCCAATAACTAATTTAAACAACTAATCTATATCTATACATATAATAAAGGCTACTCTAAATTAGACTAGGTATTAACTGCGACTTCGTCTGCAATGCTATCTCCAAAACGATTCGAACGATTTTCACCAAACTTTCACCAGCAGATAGCGGACATCATTTCAAGTAATTTAGTCTATTCTAATTTGGACTAGCTATTAACCGTGGCTTTGCCCGCAGTACTATATTCAAAACAGTTTACCCGATCTTCACGAAACTTTCACTGACAGATAGCTGATCTTATAAAAAGTAATTCAAACAATTTTAGTTTATACCAGCTGTTAACCGTGGTTTCGCCCGCAGTGCTATTTCCAAAACGGTTATACCAGTTTTCACGAAACTTTCACTGGCAGATAGCTGACTTTAGAAAAATTAATTAAGGCAATTTTAGTTTATACTATCTGTTAACCGTGGCTTCGCCCACAGTGCTTTATCCAAAACGGTTAGACTGATTTTCATGAGACTTTCACTGGCAGATAACGGACCTTATAAAAAGTAATTTAATTTAGTTTAATTTAGACTAGCTCTTAACCGTGGCTTCGCCCACTGTGCTGACACCAAAACGGTTACATCGATTTTCACGGGATTTTCACTGGTAGATAGCGAACTTAATAGAAAGTAATTGAGGTTATTCTATTTTAGACTAGCTATTACCCGCGACTTTGTCTGCCCGAAATTTAGCAAGTTTTCAACTCATTATTTATTTTTAATAAGAGAAAGAATTATCAGCTTATTGTTTACAATTCGACTTTATAATTATTAATAACATTAAAGATATAGAGGTCTTCCTAAAAGATCTTAGATTATAAACGTATTACGTAAAGTGTTCCATAATACAATTTCTTGCGGAACAGACAAGCGTTTATTTTTTGTATAGTCGCAAAATATTAATTATAATAATGGCAATGTATATTAAATATAATGTAAATTTAAATCTTAATAATAATATTTTAAGTTATTGTTTCGTTAGTTCCTTATACAGTGTAAAGTGAGCACTGAGGTAGTTATATGGTGGGTTAAGGTTCCAAATGTGTTGCTGATAACAAACCTCATTTGACACGCTTTTTGTATTTATATATCTACTGTACACGTTACATGTTACTTTTAGTGGCGTGCGCGTCATACTTAAAATTGTCTTTAAAGAGCGTTTCTGTAATTGTACATAGTCTCACAATTCTATAATTTTTAATACGATTTAAAAAAACGCGTGCGGAGCTGCGGGTACAGCTAGTAATAAATATAACTCCTCCTAGTGTGTTCTTTAAAATACTTATTATATAAAAATGTGTTGGATGCGCACGTTTTATAGAACAGACATTATTATATAAGTAAATTAACAAATAAACTGTAAATATTACTAGTATTGTTATCTGTAAGTCAGAGATGGACATTACAATTTCTATGTATGAGATTTTTGGTATAAATTTTTTTAGGCCTTACATCTATAACGGTGAACGTTGCTAGTGATGAAAGCGACTCTGATACGGATACAACCGCACATCAGCCAATTATTGTACCAGTACCGGTGAGTAGATGATTCCTTGTTACCAATTCTTTAGACTTATGTTTACTCAGTCGTAATGTAGTTTTAACTCCTCTGAAATAAAGAAAAATATTAAGGCTGTGTTTCTTTTATTTCTTCCTTTCCTTTTAGTTCTTAGTTTTATTTACACAAATGGAAATGGAATTAAATAAACGTATTATACTAGTATAGAAATGACAAACATAAATCCGAATGATTCTAAGTAGTAATAATAAATTAATCAAGTGTTAGGAATCCATATCCTATGAGAAATACTCAGCTAAATAACAGTAGAGCCCTCTTCCGAAGTTTTTCGGTTTGGGTTCTTTACATATGTTTACTAACATAAATCTTATACAGTTCATTAAATTAATATAGCTCGCGATTGCCCGAGTATTTACTCAATAATTACTATGCATAGCCCTATAAATTATAAGTTATTCAGCAGATTTCATTATACGTAAACTAACGTTATGAGGAGTTATTTCGAACGAAATTTTGAAAGTAGGTTAAGTAAGTAAATACACTTACATTATTACAGAAGTTACTCAGAACAGATTTATTTAACAAACAGACGGTGGTCGTGGTGAAACAACCTTCACCGTACAAACCTGCGATAAGGAGTTCATCGACCAGCCGAAACACTCTGCGCGTCCAACCTCAAAGCGAAATATTAACTCTGATGCACAGTCTACCAAATCTTATTCTGGATCCCTTGCCAAAGCTTACACAGAAGTGAGTACTATAGTACTAAGTGTTGCAATAAGTGTTTCGTTTATTTTAAAAGCATTATTTTATTATTGGTGAAGGTCCATTGATATTTTGTTAAGTTGACGTTAAGAGAAAATACTTCCTAATTAAACGTTTTTTTTAAGTCAAGAATTTTGTAGCGCTAATGTTCATAAGTGCAGAATTACTTAATAATAAAATGAGAAATAAAACATTCCCTTGACAAGGATTCTTTGCTTAGCACTAGTGAATAAACAGAATTGTATTATTATAATAGATTCGATAATGCACATACACATACTATCTTATATATCTACAGTGTTGTCACCAGGTCACCGTCTATGTCATGGCGAGTGTTCTGAAGAGCTATTTAATTTAATCCCTTCCTCTCCTTTTCATTACCGAAATACGCGCGCTGGGCTTCGGAGCTATAGTTTTACGGTAAACCCTATCTGGGCACAAACTAAAAAGTTCGCAACTTCTTATCTTTGCCGTACCGTGAAGCTGTGGAACAATCTCCCGGCCAGTGTGTTCCCTCCTTCTTATAACATGGGGTCCTTCAAGCGTAACGTGAAGAGACATTTACGCAGGCCGGCATGATAGCGGCGACCGGCAAGGGATAGCGCATCTCTCTATAGTCGCCATTGTTTTTGGATTGTACTGTGCTCACCATCAGACACAGTGAAGTCACTTTGCTGTGCTACAATAATAAAAGGTTGCCAAGTATATGCAAACACTTCTTCTACCATTCTCTCAAATCTCTAGTTCCCATTTATGTGGTATAACATCTTTATCACAGATTTCAAGTTAGTCCAAATAGTAATCAAGATGAGAACATTACAATTATAACAATATTTAAATAAGAGCATGTGAATGTGTTGTAAGACATCATAGAATGTTGAGAATAAGAAATATAACAAACATAAAATCGATAAAACCAGTCAATTAGTCAAAAACCTCTCACACTAAATAGTTCGCAATGTCACGAACAATAGCACGCCGTAGTTATAGACCGTCTGATTCAATTGTTCGATAAAAATATTCTTCAGAAAATTGTCCACTTAAACACCCTAATCGGGTATAAGTAAATAAGGAATGTTTACAATAATAGTAAATTTGTTTTAATAGTCAATCATCAAAATCGGCATCTGAGCAGCTATACCAATCCCATCAAGAATTATTACAGCGAAAACATTTGGCGATTGTTCAGCCACATCAGTATCTGAGTCCAGGTCATCGCGGTGCAAGTTATCCGCCACTTAGTCCTACAAGGTCAGTTATTTTACTAGCAAGCTTATTTACGTTACAACCCTACTTTACAATGACTGTAGATGCCGTGTTTTATGATGTCAATTCAGCTACATTGTTTTTAGTTCGCAGGTACAACATGAGCCGCGGATCTTAGTATCTTCATTACATAGTATAAAACAAAGTTCTCTGTCACGTCTGGCTGTCTGTTCGCGATAAACTCAAAAACTACTGAACGGATTTTCAAGCGGTTTTCACCAGTAGATAAAGCGATTCATGAGGAAAGTTTATATGATTGGTCGAAGTTTTTTTTATTATCAAGGCGGGACAGCCTCTGCCGGGCCCGCTACTTAAAGATAAAAACAAGTTACAAATGAATTTTTAACATTTTTTTTATAACACTATGAACATAAATATTCTGCTAAATATCAATGTATATACAATAATTTATCTGATTTAATTCTTACATTGTCATAACTATAATTTATTTATAACTCTACTTTCCTACTTTTTCTTCTACTTTCCTCCTCGTTAATATTATCTATGCATGCTACACTTTGCTTATTTATCTTATCTTTATTTCTATAATTATTAAATTTATCTATTTAGATATATTTACTGAAATAGTAGACAACCATTACGTAAGTTTTCCCATGGTAATGAAAAATATCTGAACCCAATATAGATCAAGTTTTCTTCGGCATTTCTTTATCATTGATTCTTTACAAGTATTTTCGTAAAACTATTAACCGTTTTAATTACATTTATTATAGATTAAATATATGTAATGGTAATATATCACAGTCACCAGTTACATCTGTTTTTAATGAATTACTTTATTATTTATATCAATGCTTTCATATTAACTTTAATTTATATCTTAAGAAGTACTTTTATGTTCTCACCCAAAATCAAAATTTGCATTTTCTTCTATCGACTTAACAATTTGTATTTTATAGTTCTACATATTTAATTATAATGAGCAAATTTATAATATTCTTTACATCTTTGATTGAAAATATGGCATTTAAAATGACGTTCATACATTCTTTGTACTCTTTTAAATTTCTTATTGTAATCCTTGGACATTTTTTCTTCTTACTTTAATTTCCCTTTAGTATTGACTGCTTTTACATTGACATATGCCACATATTCTATGCTGTCTATTATATCGTTGTACTTCTTTGTTATCTTATCTTTAATTTTTCTTCTTAATATATTTTACATTATTTCTTTCCTTATTGTTCGTATTTTATTCATGATTACTCTGTTTAAAATTATTTGTTGTCATATTTATTACTTGTTGCTACGCATTCTACCGTCTTACATATTTATATACACTTTTGTTACTTGAGTAATTTCTCTTATAATGATAATTTTCTGGTACCTCTAATAATTTGATCCCTTATAAAATTATCTCGTAATTTATCAAATGAGCAATCTGTTAATAATACTTTTATTTACATGAAAAATTCATGGATATATCTATTTATTTATTTATTTCATATAGGTCCTTCACAGCTGACAAAGTGTATTAAATAATAAAAGAATACAATGTATTCAATACGCCAATTACGAAGTACACAAATTATAACAATTTTTATTATGAGAGAGTGAACAAAATTGCCTTAATAAAATTTAGATACGTATAGGGGTGTGTATAGTGAATGTGTGTGTGTGTGTGTGTAGAGTTTTGTTTTATATGTGAGACTGTATGGTATGGGTAGGAATGTTGTGAAAGGTGAGCGTATTAGTGTTAAGTATTTATTGATGGTGAAATTACAATTAAAATTATAGCACTACTTTTTCCGGGACAGGGATTGTAGTATTTCGTTTTTGTAAGAATAGCGAGAAACACTAAAAGGATCTCGTTCAGAGAATTTGCTATTATATATGTCTGGGATGCGAATGAATGGCGACATTTGCGAGTATCTAGTTTTGGATGAGAGATCTGAAAATAATGGAGTATGCCTGGTACGTCTGGGAGGTACATTAAAGCTTATTTTTTCTAACAGCTCTGGAAAATCAAATCTGTTATTAACTAGATCGAACAAGAATAACATATCCGTACGTTAGCGTCTATCTTCCAAAGTATTTATTTTACAGTGGTCACATGACTCATCATATGATTCGTTAAATATTTTAGCTTTATATTTGAGGTGCTTAATAAATTTGCGTTGAACTACTTCCATATTATCAATATGCCTTATAAAAAATGGTCTCGAATTCAAATTAGCAAATTCTAATACGCTTCTGTCATAGCTAAAATAAAGCACCTTAAGACATT
Organism: Antheraea pernyi; assembly: GCA_015888305.1. NCBI lineage: Eukaryota > Metazoa > Arthropoda > Insecta > Lepidoptera > Saturniidae > Antheraea > Antheraea pernyi. The sequence continues at coordinate 962,842 of MU158704.1, forward strand.
ATGGATCTTTGAATGGTTTGCTGTTACGTATCACAAATCCAAGGGATTTATAAGCTTTACTAATAATATGATTTATATGTGTGCACTAAATGTAAATTTGCTGTCAACAATGACACCTAAATCTCATACTTGTGATGTTCTAGGGATTGTCTCATTGCAGAGGTGGTAGTCATAACTGTAAGGGACTTTTTTCCTATTGACACTTCTGGGTGTTACATTTATTTTGTTAGCTTTGCAAATAAGTTGTTAGTCGTTACTTAGTTAGTTTTTTTTGCCGTCCGCAATTTAGAAGATGATTTGAGTGGTGGAAGCAATCTACTATATCAAAAAGGTAAATATTAGTAAAGCAGTGGCGATAACAAGGACCCCTGAGGCACGCCCGAAGTAACATCAACAAAGTCTGATCTGTATCCGCCCATCACTACTGTTTGACGCCTATTTCTTAAATATGATTCTAGCCAGCGCAAGATATTGCGCTTTATACCAATTTCCTGTAATTTTGAAATTATGATGTGATAATTTACTCGTTCAAATGCTTTTTCAAAATCTGTATAAATTACATCTCTCTGCGCATCTCTCATATTAGAAACGACGAATTCACTTAGACTTAAAAGATTGTTTATGACAGAACGGGACTTGACGAATCCATGTTGTGGTGATGGAATGCAATGCTGCGAAACTGTCTAAATATGCTCATAAAGTATTTTTTCCAGCATTTGCCCAAAATTATTTAATAGCGAGATTGTCCTATAATTTGTTATGTCATCATTACGACCTTTTTTGTGAATTGGGACAATCTGTGCATCTCTCCATTGCTTAGGGAATATAAAGACTCATTTAAAGACCTCTGAAATATCATTTGTAGGGGTCCTCTACTTCTTCTATGTATGTCATGATAAATATGTTACAATGTAGATTTTATGATTATTATTATCTATTTGTTAAAGAAAAATTACAGTTTAGTATTATTATTATACTTAAACGAGGCACTCTGTCTATAGGATTAATTTATCCAAACCATACCTTACAGAGCATCATTGAAACGCGGTCTCGCCTTTTCACACTCGTTAAAGAATCCGCCGTTGTCAAAAATGGGTCATGTTCTATCTCAGGCTCTAACTGATCCTGGCCCATCGACAAGCCAATTATTTAAGGTGAGTTTTAGCCATCAAAACTGGAAATAAATCTCTTAAGATGAACAATTATTTTTCACGTTCTAAATTAAAAACAATCGGAGTATATCATATAAACGTATCCATGTCCAGTTTACTAGCATTTTCAGTTGTAATCAGTAAGAAACTTGCTTAATATTTGAAATTTATTTGGGGTATATAATATGTTAAAAATGCAACATTTTTACAGTAATTTAACAAATACAAAAGAAAACGAAATGGCGCTTAATTCTGTAATTTTCTCGATTACAGAGCGAAAAATCTCTTGCCAGTGAATCCAAGAGCGAAAAGAAAACAAAACATGGCGGCGGCAGGTAAACAATTTATGAATGATCGGTATCTCATTTTTAACTATGGTGGCTGTAGTGGCACTGATTATTACATTAATGTCACGATATAATTTATTTGCATAACACAGTCTTTATCTGAAAACACACTGTATCATCTCGGTACATTTACACGTATACATTTATGTACAATAATATATTAGATCAGAATAATACTAGACTCTCACACTTTTTATATATAATTTGATTGTATATCGTACGTCTCCTGTGTTAATGGCATTAGCAAAAAAATAATCCAGTTAGTTATTGTATTTTTGAACTGAAATTCAATATAATAAATTGCTAAAATTAAGATTATCAATCGCAAAACATGAGACAATCTTGCTAGTGTAAATTGATTACATTAGATAGATATATAAGATAATTAACTATTCTCTGTTTCAGTTAAATAGTACTAAATTTAGTAGCAAATTTTCTTATGAATTAAGTATATCAGAATCGTCAAAAACAAATGATTTAATAAATGCACAAAATATACAAATAATATTACAACAATAAATTTGTGTTACTCGTAATTGATACATTATAAAAATTTTAAATAAATAACGAGGTTCACATGAATTAATATGTCTGTGTTAGTTCGTTCTTCAGCTCAAGCGGGTGGCATTCCAAAATGGATGGCTGACAATTAAAAGCCTGGCGTTTGAGGACGTTTTCAAGGTACGAATATTTACATACCCACATTTATATCGATATATTTACACACGATTTTATATAGCTACGGTTATTAAAAGACCAATAGAACATAGTAATCGGATTAGTATTTGTTTTAATTTTATTCTAATTTATAATTTGTATATTTTTTACACACAAACAATACAACACAACCATTGTTAATATATAGGGTTTCCATTAAAACAAATAAACAGTTCATCATAACTCAAAAATCTTATATATTAGGGAAAAAAATTAAACATAATTTGTGCTAATTTCAGTATTTGCTTATAAATAATACAGTTATAACGAAAATATATTTGTTCAACTGTGTACAAATAAAAATTAATACAGTCAGTAAACACTAAGATATATTATTTACTTTGACATTAAAGGTTAATAATATATTAACACAACAATCACGATTCAATTCTGAATAAGGTTCTATTTTAAAGTTACTCGATCTCTTTATTTATTTTAAGTTCCGATTACTTTTGCCCGGCTAATTATACATGTCTTTAATAACCGCGAGCTAATTTATTATTTTAATTTATCTGCCAATATATCACTACTATAATATAACGATGTTAGTTTTGATGTTCACGAGCGCCTTCTTAGGGCCTAAATTGAATAAAATGTTTTTGACTTTGATCTGTTTAAAACTATTTTTACAAGGAATACTTCTTTATGTTAGTTTTATTATTATTGCAGACTGTATCTGTATAGATTTTAAAACATGATATTTCAAGGACGTCCGCAAGGCTAGTTGTTCCTGTAACTTTTCTATATACAAATATAACTTTGGATTATTTAATAAATAATTTTTTTCATAATTTCCTTAAACATTTACTTTAAAACTACTATTTGGTAAGGTAGAAAACATTTTCATGATAATGAGTTTGTATGTTTGGACTACTTAAGTACATATGAGAAACAGAGTAATAATTAATACCTCAGTACACTTAGTGTTGATATTAGCATTACGGCAAATATCTCATTCATTTTATTAGTTCATGATATATGGTATTTTCCTTCGAGTTAAATAAGTGGTGAATCTATATATAAAGAAATTGGTTGCCAGATCTTATCAACGCACAGTTGCACTACTGAAACTAGAAGCATGAAATTTGGATATTAGTTTCTTTTAGTATCATATGGACTCAATATGAAGCGATTTTTTTTATTTAATAACCGGGATGCGCATATATTGTATGGATGAGAAAAGGAATTCACATATTTAAATGTAATTTAGCACTTCTGAAACAACACTTTCTAATTCAAAGTAATTAAAACTTATTTCAGTATACGTCAAATGTAATAGTCGAAGTTTGTATAATAGGATTTTTAATCTATATGTTTAATGATATTTTAAGTAATAAGATTCTCTTTACTAATGTAGAAGAACAAATAACATATAGTGGATATGAAAGTGAACAGAAAGTACTCAACGAATCGGCTGAGTGCCTTAAGCGCTCGCCTTAGTAGGCCGGTGAAGCTGTTAAGACCTTGCTAGGTCAATAGCGAAGTCAGATTGAAAAAAAAACAAAAAAATCTATTCAACGCGGATGAAGTAGTGGGTAAAAGCTTATTTGTCACTTAACGATAGTTATCAAAACAAATTATCTATATAATACCCAAAATTAGAAACCGCAATTTGGATTTTTATTCTAATTTTAGTAGTATGATATTTTATAACCATTCACTTGATGTCAAATAATAAGTCAGTTGAGGATTGTAACACTGCAAGCAACGAAAAAGATTGCGTCTTCAAATTAGCTACAACAACTAAACTAGAATATGCATTAGAATTCGCCCTGTCAACACGCTATAGTTTCATTACGATGCCTTTCTAAATTGAGCCCATTAAAGTAGCAGAAGAAGGTCATTCGAGTTTACAGAAAAATCTACTTTAGAGTAATCTGTGGCTCGTTTGTGTGAGTCGAGCGCACGTCGTTCAACACTCATGTTAAATTCAATTTAGCATCATACACGGATCGTTTGTGTTATATTTATGTAAAAATATAATATTTTTCATTTAATCATATGGGTACCGTATGTAATTTTCAGGAAAAAGAGTACCGATACGACCCCGCCTGAAAGCCGCACGAAAAAGGAACGCAAACGCGGTGGTAGCCGTGAACCTGTCAGAACACCTGAATGAGATCAGGCCAAAAGAATTTCTAGCTGGTTCTGCGGATGGTGCCACTAACTTTTAAACGCAATGGGACGTTACATTTTTTGCGTAGTGCATTAGAATATGTAAATACAAGCTGCCCTCTTGTGTCATGTTACATTATCGAAATATACGACGTAAGCCGAGTCTCTTTTTTAACATACATTTCAATATAAAACTCAGGCGATACGTTTTACAAAGATTGCAACTGAATGTATTAATTAAGAAATACTTTATTACTTATAGCAAAATATTAAAACACACATCTACAGGATTATTAATTCTTAGTGAAATAGTAATATTTATTAGCTTCCCTGCTATTTTCAATTTCAAGATTTTATTAATCCTTTCAAATTAGAATAGATAAAGTATCAGTTATGAAAATAATTAAGCCTGAAGCTAGAAAAACATGTCTAACTCGGTTGGTAAACCGCGAGACAAATTCGCTTATGACATAGATCGAAAGAATAACGTTTGTTTAAGGAGTCGTACCTAAATATTTTTTGGACGCAATTTGAAACGACTTACGTCGATATAACATGCATAGAGGGCTGCCTATTATTATGTATATATTTAGATTAGCACTTTAATATTAACTATAAGTAGGTACATATGTAGTTAATTTAACAAGAACTTAAGTTTTAGTATTCTAAAATCCATCGGTTTCTCTTAAATCTGAGACTAGTTTAATAAATTAGATAATTGGTGAACTTGTATCCACAATTCATATAACAACACTCCATCATAGCTCATTCTATCCTGTTGCATTTGGTATGGTTTTTTGACCTATGAAAGAAAAAGGTTGAGTATTCATATGTTGGTTGTAATGTTATAACAGAATTAAGTGCATGTACCTTTATTCCAGGTAAGTACACAGGGTCGGCACAACATGTTTTCATTTTCCACTCTCACATCATTTCAGTATCATACATATATCTACACATCTTTACCTCTTTCATACTATATCATTTTTCACACGATCTATTCATATCTTTTTCGGCCTTCCTCTACTCTATATTCGTTCACCTTCATGCTTATATGTTTTTAAAACTTTAACTTTTAAAATTTAAACCTCCTCATTACATACCCATACCATGGTAACCTATTGCTCCTCAACTTATCTGTCACTAGTGTTATTTTCAAACTTCCTCTGATATACTTATTCTTAAGACTTATCCATATTAGATTACCAAACGTCCAGCTTAACATTTGCAACTCTCCCCATGTAATCTGCTCTAATATTCATAGCCTCGTAGCTTTCGTAGCCTAGCAATCGGATCCATTCAGCATAACTCGTCTAATAGTAGTTTTTATACACCTCTCTCTTGGGTTGCAAGGGCATTCGTTGGCCATAAGCTGCCCCAGATACCTTTTGCTATTTTATGCATCCTGCATTTATCCTTTTCGTCACGTTTTAGTTTAGTACCGTCATTTTGGATTAATGAACAGAGGTAACGGAAATGGAGCAGGCTGGTAAAGATACACCATTTAATGTTATATGAGAAAGCTGGATTACAGGCATCTTGAAACGAATATTCTCCAGTTTTTCTTACCACTTCCTCAGCGTAATCTGGCCCTCGGTAGCATTTTCTCCGACAAGAACAATACCATCAACGAATAATATACACCAAGATGCTTCCTCTTGTTTGTCTGATGTTAAATCATCCATAAGAAGAAGGAATAAATATAGGCTGAAAGTTGAACATACAGCCACATTGAAATTATCAGTAAACAAAAACCTCGGTAAACAAAACTTAACGTGCGTTTGGCTTGACTGTACATACTCGTGAGTACTTCCCAGGCACTCTTTTCTTTTTCAAATCCCACCACAGAACATTTTTATACCTTTTCCAGTTCATCGAACACCATATGCAAATTCTTATGTACACGTCTCGATATTTCGCACATTTGTCGAAATACGAAAATGCTATCTGTTGTCTCACGTTCAGGTTTAATCCCGAATTGATCCTGAGTCACTCCAATCTCACCCATTATGCGTCTCGCTATATCTGTACATCAGGCTTATCCTTAGAAAATAGGCACGGCACTACTTTGCTATTGCACAATTCATCTCATATCGACCCATCTAGTAAAATTTAATTAAAAAGTAAAGTCACCCAGATCTATTCATATACTTTTAAAACTTCCATGCTTTAGTTAATATACCATCTGATCCCAAGGCTTTTCCGTTTTTCATACCATTTACAGTTTCTGTTAGTTCACCATGGCTTATCTACAGCACAATGCCTAAATTTGACGGTACAGTCTCTAACTCGGTCATTCTATTCATTCGCCAGTTTTTCAAAATATTTCTTTCAAGGACTCTTTATATCTCTTTTGCTAATCGATACAAAAATATTTGTATTTATGAGCTCTCCAGTCATTGGTACCTGCTCTAGAAATAATCACCGCTTTCTTTGCATTTCTCCTATATTCTGCATACCCTATCGACTTATTTTCTTTAATCGTGCTATCCCTGTTATCAATACATTTCCACTTCTTAAAAGCTGTTTTCCTTTCCTTCAAAACCCTTTGTACTCCTCCATTCCACCACCAAGTGTCCTTATCTAACATTCCTCTTCTTTTTTTCGTTTATTATGTATGTTGCTATGTCATTACAGCATTCATTCTCTGTTTTTGCTTCGATTTATTCATTTCATTAACAACTTTTGTCCTGAGTTCTTTCGCATATTCATATTTCTCTAATATGTACTATTTAATTTTGTATGGGGTCTCCACTAATTTCCGGCCAGTTTTAATGTAATTTTTAAATCTAACACTAATAAAGGATGTTGAGTACCTAATATATCTCTCCAGGGAGAACTTTGCAATAATTTACTAATTTACTTGCATGTACCTACTTATACCATATACAACAGGTATAATATGTATATTGTAAATAATTGAAATACATTCGTGCGGAATTTCTATTGTATATAGTTTAAAATGTTTGATAAATAAGTAGTTTTAGACTTAGTGTAGTTCTATTGCCAAAAATATTCAAAGACATGTAAATGTTTTCTACTATAAGCAAGCATTTTAGAGTCATATTGTTACTGAATAAGGTTACTTCTTATTGTTGTAAATATAAATCAACCTATTTAAAACATAAATTAGATTGTCTGACAGTTTGAGCATTACTCATAAAGCGGACAAACAAAATAAAAGTGAGATTCTGAATTCCATTCATATTCAACCCAATTGCACTTCTAGTAGGTATGAATGTAAATACACATTTTTTACCCCTACGATGCTTCTTGTTGGTTAGACACTACTAAAGAATAATCATATATGAAATTCCTATTTTTTTATAGAAGTTTTTTGATTTGAACATATTAATAATAAAATACTAAACGTAATTATAATATACAAATTTTATTGCTCGTTTTAAAAATATAATTAAAAAATACATTTTTTTTTCACCTATGATATTTATTTGTCGATTTATACGCATCAAAAAAATAGTTGTATTTGAAATTCGGATATTTCGGAAGCAGTTTTTCGATTCGAACTCTATAATAAAATAATCAACGTAGCGATTAATATACAAAAATTATTGTTCGATTTAAAAATAAGATGTAACTTTGAACATTTCAAAAGAACATTTTAATAATTTGTTTAATATTTTTAATTTCAAAATACACCTTAAACTTCACTAATAATACGCTAAAACTTAAAAATGAGATTTTCCTTAGTTAAAAAATAGATTGATCAATGTAAATACATGTCGCACTAAGTAAAAGTCTGGTACTTGCGTAAATCGATTCGGTTACCGAATATCGAATTAAAATTTTGCGATGTTAACGTGTATCATTCCCGTTTAAGCGTATGTAAGCTCTAAATAAATAAAATAAGTCTAAATCTGACTAGAAATATAAGTAAGAATTAGTAATAAACTACAATTTTGTAATAACAGAAGATGTCTACTTGCACCATTTTTTTGAAGCGAAATTTTTTTTTTGTTTCTCAAATGTAATCAAAGTCATATATATATATACTAGTAAGAGATAAAAATATGATGCTAAGTAATTTCGTATTTCCCGGTTTTGTTTTAGTTTTATTTTAACTTCTCATTGCCCTGTGCACATTCTATAACAATTTATGGATACATAGGTGACGCTACTGATTAACTTTTATTATCACAAAATTCTAGTATATTACTACTTTCTACTAATACTTCTATTCAAATGTGTGCTTATTTACTTATTTGAATAATACTTAACCAAAATCGTTTTTAGAGATTACATATGTCTACACAAAACGATGATCATAAATATTGAAGCATTTTAGTATAATATTTGCTAACCCAACCGACCTACAATGGCTCCAAACATTAACTCAGTGCCACGTGTATGTACATTAATCGATCTATTTCCTCAACTAATGAAATCCCATTTTAAAACTTTTAGCGTATTATAAGTGTACTTCAAGAACTATATTTTGATATAGAAGATAATTAAAACATGATCGTTCAAGTTATTAGAATTTTAGTTTGCATTATTTAATTCCGGTTTTTTATATAAAGAGTTTTATTGTTTTCAAGTTTAGTTTTATTTCTAAAACGAGCAATAAATTTTGTTTAACATAATTACGTTTAGTATTTTATTATTAATATGTTCAATTTAAAAAACTACCATCTAAAAGTCGCAATTTCATATATGATTATTCTTCAGTAGTGTATTAACCAACAGATAAGCATCATAGGGGTAAAAAATGTGTATTCGACATTCATACCTACTAGAAGTGCAATTAGGCTTAATATGAACGAATTTCGGGGCATCGGTCTTTTCCCGTTAAAATATTTTCTAATTTTAGAATTTAGTTTTAGATGTCTTTGAATAATGATACGATTATTGTGTAATTAATATGTATAATATTAATGTCATATAATTGAGATAGTAGTAGTATGTAGTGTTACTAAGCTACAGAAATAGTTTGAAGGCCTAATAATTGTATTATGTATGTAGAGTATATGTACATACAATATTACCTTAAATAGATATAGTTTTAGCTGAACTCTGTGTAAAAATAGGATATAAAACTGTACATTTTACATTATACTTTCTTTCCGCCATAAACCAAAAGCACTTTCTAATATATAATTAACAAGGAATAACAAATATTCTAACGTCAGCTAATGTATTATAGTGTACCAAATTGAAACAGATTTGTAAGTTCTTTAAAAAGAAACGCAAACTGTTAAAACCATTTCTGTATTATATTGCATTTTATTAATCTTTCAATCGATATTTAATTTACATTTTATAGTAGGATTAAATATTTATAATAAGTATTTAATACATAAATTATAATTGACAAAACATGGTGATGGAATGGTATTAACCTGGATACTCGCATGTTTCAGTTTTGGCATGTACAAGTACATACTTTTGTTACTAACACCGGCTGATTTCAAAGAAAGTCATTACGGGGACGGCCGAACGCGTTGAGAAATTTAGCGTAAGAAATATTTGAAGCTGTAGTTCTCTAAAATCACTATTTCGTCGTAGGTTGGCGTGATTTTTAGCTAAGTAAGATCGTTTCTTTCATCGGAAAAAACTCTTTGCTCACTCCGTGGGATATATGTGTATAAATTCACTTAAGAGGTATATCATGTATGTATATATAAGTATTACTAGTTAATGTTAATTAGGACATAGATTTGCTGTTTGTTAACACTTGTACCGCTTTTCCCTGTCAAATACTATAAAGTAGTACACTTCGCTGTGTGGATATTCTCAATTTGTCTTTCTCCGTCATTGGAAATTTAGGAAAAACGTATATTTCGTTATGAAACATGATTTTGCATGATTTTTCATGCAAATATTAACATCTCGATAGACCAAAAAACTCTTTTCTGACATTTTTAAGACTTCATTTGTCTAGAGCTCAAAGTGTCATAGTATGAGAAGACGTTCATTGTATTTAATGATTTTTTTTAAACATTACAGATACATGACGTTTCCATGCCGAGCACAGATTTATAACAATTGTGTAGAAAAAGGCTGCATAAACCATTGTACCATTTAAGATAACCCGTGTCGGTCCTAACGCGTTCATTATTTTCTATGACATTTTCATCGTTTGTGCCATCGGAAATGTATAATATAATACAACAAATATATCGATAAGACTAATGGCATCAGTCCTTTTTTATTCTGTAAATATACATGGTCCTGAACTTTCAATGACAAATTGCTTTCCAAACTTGTCTTAAATGATATACTATGTACATATTGTACCGGTGCGGCGGCGTACAAGTGTGAGCAAACATAAATAATTCAAAATAAGACAGCTGCCAAAGGCAGCGAATATTTGATAATGGCTTTTTGACACGGTTTAAAACCAAGTCATATTAACAATTTATGGACAAAATATTCCCGGATTGACAATTTATAAAATAACGAAACAGGATACGAGACACGAATTATGTTATACCTAATCAATAAACTTTGAAACTACGATTTCTAGCATAAATGATAAATAGTTGCATTATGCTCTTCAATATATTCATTCATATAACAATATTCTATGTCTGTATAGATTATTAGTAGATGTCTATGATATTAATACTTTAAAGTGTTGTAACTCTTTAACAGCTACGGTCGTTATAACCTACCAAGGATACTGAAGAAACGCGCGGGGAATTAAGATCATTTTCTAACTTTAATTAACGCACTTGTCGTCTCTGTGTGGTCTTTGGAAAAATATATATTCTTGAAAAATTTCTCCATCAGTCTTTCACAGATTTCTTATAGCGCATACGTATATTGCACTCCTTTTTATCACTCGCACCTATGGACGTATTCATCTGGCTTTATTAGGCCCTTTAGCAATGCCTGCCTTAGGAAGGCGTTATTTAATAGACAAATGTAATAATTCTCAAAGTTTTTACACTTTCTTTTAATGGAATATCAATATTTTACTTTTATCTGATTATATTTGACTTCTGATTTAGACTTTTTCTCAGTCTTGTAGTTTTCAGTTATATTATTTACAAACGAAATGATATACATTTTGTTTATTGTTATTATTTATGTTTGCCTGAAACTGAAGTACCTCATCATTATTTTTCTTTTGATTAAACCGTGATTGTTTTGTAGGTATATTTTTTTGCTCTGGAAAAGTTTGTAACATCTTGTCTCTGTATCCTTTTTGTCTTACTGTAGAGTTATTACCAGGTAACATATATAATATAGAATATAGTAATAATATTCTCGTTATAACAGATAATAGCATAGATAATAGATGTAATCATATACAAAACCCCCGCGTGATTAATTCAATATCGTAAATTTGGATGCCATTATAAGGCACCTTTCCTCGAACCCATATAATTTAATAGTACATCAATTAAACGTTACTATAGAAGATTCTAATTTGAAGCAAGAGCTATCAGTTCACTAAGCAAATTCCGATAACTACATTTAAAAAATGTAGCATGTTAATATTTTCAACATTTTGTATCGAAACCCTAATACTTTAATAAAATAAAATTATTCATTGGCTAACCCTTATGAGTATCAGTAATAAAATCAAAGAATATCAACCTCAACTAATAAGTAAAATCCGGAAGGAAATTTCTCCTAAATATAACTTCTTCCTAGCTTTATTTTGCAATCGTTCAATCAATCTTCTCAACCTCGTGTCTAAAAATAGCCTATCCCTTGAAATCTACCATTAGATGTCCTAAAAATGACCTTTAGGAATCATTGGCTTACTCTTATACGGTTCGAGTCAAAATATGGTGATTATTACATATTAATGAATTTGCGAACAAAATAAATAAACAACGAATTGTAAGTGCAAGACTATATATTTCAGAAACAACAATATATTTTAATAAGCCTTCCGTAGCTGTTAATAAGTTAACGTTCCTGTACAATGAATCTACAACATTTTTTAAACTTTTAGTTATCCTGGAATATGTGCTCATAAGTCAGTAAGTGGAGCGCGGGGAACAGTAATCGTCACGCTTATATTTATATATTTAATTACGTATATGTATTTCTAGACCTAGAACTAATATCAAAGTACCTTAGTCAAAGTTTAAATTCCTACAAGAAAACCGGTATTCGGTCTTTCTTATAATTATTACAGTAAATAAACACTAAGACAATATAAAAAAAGAACACCGAACACAGGCATATTAACAACATAGAACGACATTTTACTTCGTAATTATCCAGTTAATATATTTTTTTTTTCAAACTTGTTTGTTTCGCACAGTGGTCAATTGAAATTGGCAATATAAAGGGAGAGAGGAGTGATCGTAATTTGATACAATTCACTATTTCCTCCCTTGACGTGTTGCATGAGCATAATATTAAAGTCACCAATATTTGTTAGTCCTGATATAGATGCAAGTTAGAGAGTTGTGGTAATTTCAAGGTCTCTTAAATGTCTTAAGATTAGAAGTTAATATTTTTCTTTGAATTATCTACTCTATTGACAGTATCCTTGCGCTTCACGTGCTCCATGTATTGGCCTCTTGTTCTATATGATAATCTTTTGTTATAGCTATCCAGTGTCTATGATTCCACCTTTTGCAAAATATATATTACTTTTATTTTCATATTGAGAACATAATAAAGATTATGGTAAATTTTACTTTAACTTTGTAACATATAATTACTGAATTTCTGTATAATCAATCAAACTTTCAGTTTTACGTTCATTTTTTATGCATATACTTATTAGGTACATGATTATTTTGATCTCCTCTAAAATTCTATGAGTGTTTCTTATTCATTAAATTTCTACGTTCACTTTTATTTACTTATGTTATTGATATTTAATAAAAATATTTACACATCACCGAGTGCTGTAAGTTTTCACGAATGAATATTATTTTCTAGATAGAATGCATATTTATTTCCATAATCGAATGCGTCTTGATTAAATTAGTTTTATTAATATTTGTGCTTAAATTGACTCATCCAGTTCCCGCCTGACTTAATAATTACTAATAAGCTATCAGTAGCAGTTTTTATTAATTCAGTGTATTCATCATAATTTTATTATCACATAATTTTAGTATAACTAAGTATTACAGATCAGGACGGAGATGTTATATATTATCTTTTTTAAAGTTATAGATATGGATTTAATCATATTTATAAATGTATGTTGTTGTTAACTTTTAAATGTTTTTTTTTTGTTGTAAAATAACATTCCTCAGTTATATAAACTATAAATTGTAGAACAGCATCGGGCGGAACTGGGCGGTTTAATAACAAAAATTTGCAGGCAGATGTTACAATTTGATTAATAATACAACGTGTTATTCATGTATTAAAAAATGTTGCAGATTCACTATGATATATGATATGATATTCACAATATAATCACGATTATAATTACTACCAGTATAACCAGAAAATGTAGTTGGAAAATAAATGTATTAAATGTAATCTAATTATTTCATTTGTCCCTAAGATCCCAATTACTTTATTCGTATATATTTTTCGAATATTAATTCTTTACCTTATGTAAGAAATATGTGAGTAAATTTGTGATAGAATCATGGTTCGGCTACTAAATATAGAACCGGTAAACATATTTCAACCACAAAGAGGTGGCTTTCAAACTGCTGTATTTACTTTTATAAACGGTCTAATTGAAATTTTCATACGTAACAGTCCATTAGTAACAGACCTCCGATAATACTGCCACCTTGTGTGAACATATCATTTGATTCGATAATTATTGTGTGTGTATTGTGTAAAAGCTGTCTCGTTGGATATAAAGATCTTATAAATACCTTTATTATCGATAGGTAACTGATTTAAATTATAAAAGGGCCTTTTTGAAGTCAATATCAAATTAGCTAGTCAGTCAGTGCCATCCCGCGGATAAAAATGGAAGTGGTCAATCAAATTTTAATATTGAATTTATTTATAATATATATGGGTTATAGTTACAAAAATCAGTTAAGAAATTTATTGGCAGATACTTTACCCGTTTTCCCTTGTGTTGTTTACTATAAATATTTATTACCCTATTTGCTATCAGACCCTGGTAGACTTATTATAAAAATTGCCTACACAAAATGACAATAAATAGTAATTCAAAAAATACATTGTCATCATAATATGGATAATATTCATACGTGTAATGTTTCTGGATACTATGATATAATGAAGCTAGTACATTTACTAAAAATTATAATGAACTGTAAACATTTTTGTCTATTAATAAAAATAAACTGGAACTAGTTCGTTGCCGGCTCTTCTTCATGAGTAAAATATTATATGGGCCGGTGATAATGTTTTTGACAGTCATAAATGTCTTTTAGTACAGTTTAAGACATTGTTCCAGCTCGCGATGTTATATAAGCAATAATATACAGCGTGCATTCTCTACATATTATTCATGAATAACGCTATTGCGATATTGCTATAGCTTGCAGATGCTGGAGATATAGCTTGCAAATTACACAGTTATAAGATGTTAGTAAGCAATTTTTTTTTTAATATATCGCAATTTATAACACTTTGTACCGAGATTTTGAATCTGAGCAGCCTGCTCTCTCTGTCTCTCTCATATCTATTGTTTGTTGTGCAGTGTGTGCTTATTTCGCACAACGCGATAATACCGACCGCCCAGATATACCCAGTGGTCAGTTTTATTCTAATACATATAATAAATGCAAAAATTTGTTTGTTTGTTTATTAAACTTTCACGCATTAACTCTCAAACGATCATTGTGGAATTTTAGATCACGTTGTCAGAATTACAGAAATGGAGTTAGAGTACTTTTAATCCAGAAAGAATGTACTGTTCCTTAGGGATGAGTCAAATCTACATTAATGCAAGGAAAGCCGTGGGTAAAATCCAGTACAAAAGGAGAATAATATCAAAATGCGTATTGTCCACAGGCCACCTCTAACAAGCAATATTAAACGTTGTAAAATTCAGTTTTGGTTTATCACGCTGGTTTTTTTTTTTTTTTTATGTCATAGGTGGCAAACGAACATGTGGGGCACCTACTGTTAAGTGATCACCACCATCCATGGACACTAACAACCCCAGAGGAGTCGCAAGTGCGTTGCCATCTTTCGGAGGGAAAGGTTAGAGGAGGGAAAGGGAGAGGAGAGGGGAGGGGAGATGGGTCTCCGGCGCTCTCACTGACCGAGCGAAACGCAACAATGCAAGCACTGTTACTTCACGTCGGTTTTCTATGAGAGGGTGGTACTACCCCGGGCGAGCCGACCCATTCATGCTGAAATCAATAATAGTTTCAGCGTGGCTCTACCACCATTAAAAATGGTTAGTTGAAATCAATTTTTAATAGTTTGTTCAAGATGATAAACGTACATAAATCGTAGAGGTAAATAACACATGTAGTATATTTCATATTTATTTTGCTTATTAAAGTACATCAGATTATATAAAAATATTTTGTTTACGCATGGTGTCTTAAAATGATCAATAGATTGTTAAGATTTCACAGGAATGATTTATTTTCTCTATATAATATTATACGGTTTGAGTGTACAAAAAAAAAACAAAAACAAAGTAAAACGAATGCCTCATTATGAACAAATATTATCACAACAATTACCAGTCGGTGTGATGCGAAATACACGATTTTTACGATCCCTTGCATATACTGGACACGGTTCAGCCCAAACACTCTGCTTCAAACATGGAGCCCAAAGTGCGAGCATCATTACTGCCAGAATAATTCCGTACATTATACACACATATCATACATTACGTCAGATCTGAAAAAGTGGTTATTTAATTACTAGACACTTTATTTCAGGGTTCTCTTAAGATTTATTAATTGGAAACTTACAGTTTGTATTTTGTCTATTTAAATAAAGATCAAATTTTCATTTTTGTTCATTTAGTCTGGAATGCATAATTTACAAATTTTGAGAACTTCTCGATGTCATCACAGACAGCTGTCTGGCATCTGTGCTGTGTGTCACCTGTCACGGTATATAATATCTACAAAGGAAAAGTTAACGATAGGTGCTATTATTTAGACAACAAAAGAATAAACATAACCATAGAATATAGGTATTTTACAAGCTAAGCATTCCCTTTTTGAGTGCTGAGTCAATAAGGGTCGATTTACACTATGACGCCGTTCACGATTCGATCTCGCTCCGGTCTTGGTCCGATCAAATCTCGCTGTCTCTACACTACTAGTTCCGCTAGTCTATCTCGATCCATGGTCGACATAGGACGTTTTTGAAATAATCCGATAAATTTCTAATCTATCTATCTATATAAAAATCAATTTCTGTTTGTTAGTCTCGCTAAAACTCGAGAACGGCTGGGCCGATTTAGCTGATTTTGGTTTTAGAAATGTTTATCGTAGTCCAGGGATGGTTTAAACGGTGAGAAAATATGGAAAAATTGCGAGGAAGATAGTAAAAACAACAATTTCATTTTCCCATATAAACTATCCTACCTACTTTCCTGTCAAACTTTTGACGATCGTCACTTTCGTACGGTAGATTTACTCGGTTCTCAGATTATCGCGTATTTAAATTTTAATATTTTGATGGTTGTCATTGTTGGTTCGTTCAGTAAATTTTTGTCATTGTATTGACATGTTTTGATGGTTGGCATTGTTTGGAAGGCAAATAAGTCTTGTGGAATGCGTAAAAATGTATTTCTGATGATGTCAGTTGGTTGTCGAATGTTTATATTTCAGTGGAGTTTTTGGCGGGATCTTAGTCTGTCATGTAGTGGATTTTATTTTTTATTCATAATCTTGTGTTACTTGACTCTATATTGTGTAAAATTGGTGGTGTTTTATGTAATATAGTTTGTTTATTGTACATAAGTGAAGTGAATAGAAAATAATACCACGGACCATGAATTCTGAGATGCCACAAAAACTCCATGGAAAGTTCTAACAAGGGAGCCACCACCTTCCACCACCAAACTCTCTGGAACATAGTACGCTACTATTAACAAATAAATTAAGATAAAAAAGACGGATAAAAGAATATATTATAGAAGATTTGGCGTTTCTGCCTTTATATTAATTTGGACATAGAAAAGATTTGGCGCGTATGCCTTTACATTAACATGGACATAAAACTGACTAAAGAATACATAAGAACTACAGAAGATTTGGCGATTAGGCCTTTAAAGAATACATAAGAACTTCCTATAATGACAACTTCAGAATTGGTAGTATGGATTAATTCCTTCACCTGTCCTATTGGACGAATATTATTACTACTACTTATATTTCAGTCGTCTGTCGAACGTCAGACGAAAGGTTATAAAGTAACCTATTCTGTCACCATTGTACCGTTATTTAAAACTTCTATCATCAGTTTGTATATGTGTAAGAAATTATTTACTGTTATTGTTTGAAAAAGCCATGGCAAACACGAGCTGACATATAATCTGCGTCATAGTCTTTGACCGCTCTGAATATAGCTTTAAGTTCGGTGCATAGTACAGTTATAGTGCACTAAAGACTCCCCCGATCCCCCGAGCTGTGTTCTGTGCCGCGGCGTGGGTCATACCGCGAATTATCGCGGATGCCCCCGCGCCCCGCGCACAAAGCGCCCTCGCTACCCCAGGCAGGCGTCGCCGTCTAAGGCGGCCGCCGCTCCCGCCCGCCCTCGACCCCCGCCTTTCATGTCCCGAGAGGCCTTCCCGAGCCTGCCGAGCACGTCTCGTGCACCGGCAGCGTCCGCACCCGCGACTAGCGCGCCCCCCCGCCCCTACCGGGCCCCTCAGGCTCCGTGGGCTCCTAAGCCCGTGTCCCAGCCCATTCCCAGACCTCCGGCGGCTAATCCTTCACAGGATCACCCCGCCTATTCCTTCTCCCTATCGAGTATTGACTACACAGGTCAACTACTCATCTTCCACGAGATCTCGGAGATCTCGGCATACGAAGAAACCGCCCGAAATCCTCTTCTAGGATCCGTCACTGCAATACATAGGTTTCCAGCCATCGCGGCTACATTACAACGGCTCGCGCGCGCAGCTGTTCAAAATAAATAACTCATATAAGATAGAGTGAATCGCGTATTTACGTCTATCTTCCCCTAAAAACGACCGTTCAATAATAATAATTTTTGTTATGTCTATTTTTAGATTTCGGCGCCGTCGCCGTAAAGTAAATTTAAATTCGATCTTATTAAATGCGTGTTGCGCCCGCGCTTTTGTAATCGATCCTTTTTAGTTCCCGCACACATCGGGTTCTCAATAATATCTCGAGCCTAGGTCGCCCCCGCGCGGATCCCTCGAGATATTATTATCGCGATACAGTTACTCACCTACATCACTTGAACACACATATGAGATCATCTCTCTCACACACGTGCACATATATATACATGGTGGGACGGTTTTACTTTTTTTTCCCTCAATCGAACTGAATCGAATAGTTTAGTTCGTTTTATTCCGATATACACGTATGCATTTGTGAATCATGCAATTTCGATTGTATGGTTCACAAATGTATATATGTATGAATAGTTTAGAATAGTTAGCTAGGTCACACGCGACTTTTTTCAGGTAACAGCCCAAGCCGAGGTGTGCGTGCACCCTTGTGTATGTTACCTAAAACCCAAAATCGGCTGAGTGCTCTAAGCGCTCGGCCTTAGTAGTCCGGTGAAGCTGTAAAGACCTTAACCGGTAAATAGCATAGACAGATCGAAAAAAAAAAAAAACTTCGTTCGAAACTGGGGGTCCATAGACCTCTACATACTCTACTTTTTTTTACATTACCACCAATATACGTAGGTTAGTTTTTATTTTAATTGAACCCGGTAGATGAAGCTCCGAACGGGTTGTAGGCTTATTTTAAAAGATTTCTCACATACCATCCGGGTATATGTTTGAGTGAGTCCCTTGTTAGTTTGTATTCACAATTGGAAACCGTAGGTGTCGCTGCAATTTTATTTCAGGTTTATTAAAATGTTTCGCATTTAAAAATACAATTGAAACCAGTAATAACCGATTTAGTGCAGACGAAGTTGCACGGGGCAGTTAGTTTGAAATGAAGATATGACTTCGATTGCGTCGTCTAGTAAACACTGACAGTTTATTTTCTAAGGCCTGTTTATTTGAATTCAGCGGACATATACATATGTACAAGATATACATGTACACATAAATTATTTGCAAAGGCTTAGAGATAAAAATGATCAGACACCAAAAATTCAATTATTTCTTGGGAAATAAAATAACAGTAACCACTATAAATGAACAATAGGCAAAGCTAGAATGTTAACAGTGCGCCACATTATGTATTTGTCAGTTATAATTAATTCCAGATAACATTTTATCACCTGGTTGGTGGGTTTTGTGTGATCGCGTACTTTAATTGAATGACCTCCCCATGTAGTATTTGTATCTACCTGTAGGGTATATCTTGTAGTATACATATATTGTGTAAGTATTATACATCTCGCTACAATAGTTTTATTATAAATAAAATACATTCATAGTAAACAAATCATTTGTAATAAACATTTATACTGGGATAACACCTTCTATAGAAACATTATATTTCGAAGTGGATGATCTTCAAATAATAAGAAATATTAAGATATAACAACAAAGACAAAAATTACGTAAATAAAAAATATAGTCAACAAAGGAAAACAACGAAAATGTGATTAACTAAAAAACTATTCTGAATACGACTGTACTACAACTAGCACTAACACTGACACACACGTGTCAGAATGGGTGCAATAAGAGCAATGGGTGCAAAACGCGCGCGAGCGAGCCTGCTCCCCCTTTACCTTTTTTTCGACCCTCTAATATACCTAAATCTATGTTCTGCGCTCTACTTCAGAGCGATTAAAAAGTTTGACGAGGGCTATACTTTATTTTATTTTAAAAATATTAAAGAAAAATGAATCTACTAGTGCGGATATTAAATCAAACAAAGAACCCTTAGATCGTAAATGTAATTGTTTTATTATAGAATAAGGTTACATATACATACAGTTCAATTCGAAAATGTGGTTTATCCACGCGAGTGTCCTTTGGGACTGTCTTATGACTAGATTATTTTAAAATAGAATAGAACAACATTCTATTCGGGTATATACCAATGTACTTGAATAATTGTAGATATAATAAAAGTATAATAATGTAAAAGTCGAAAAATTTGGCTTATCCACTAGAGTGTCCTATAGGACTGTCTATAACTAGATTATTGATGAATAGCTAATAACTACTACATCGAGTAACTGCTGTACTAAATTTAGTCAGAATCTTCTTCGATATCCGAGGACAATTGGCAATAAAATTCATCTACCATGTAGATTGGTTTGGGAGGTGTATCGGTTTGCGTTCCCCTGGTAATCTTCGACGCAAGTTCCTTCTTCTTTAGAAAACACTCCCTCATGAGCGCTGACAGAGTACGAAATGCAATGTTCGTATCTACATAAGATATGCGTTTACGTTGTACTTGTGGATCATTTGGTTGGAATGTTAATTGTAGGGATGTATGATCTTCAAGTACTGTAACTTCTTCAAAGGGCGGTTGTCTGAAAAGATCTACCCTCACTGGTACTATATTATCACCCTGCTCACCGGTATCAATACCCATCGAATCATTATCTGTATTAAAGGCTACATTGTAACTTTCTGGTTCCGATGATCCGCCCTCTGCCTGGCCACCCGTATTTTCTTCGGAGTCAGTCTCTACATTTTCAGATTCGGGATGTGTTTTTTCATTTGGGTTGTTTTCATTATTGCCCTCGGTTGAATTCTCCATAGCTTCTTTATTTCTCGTCAATCGTTATGTTATATCTGAAACAAGTAGTTTATATATAAACTGACTGAAATAATAATAGAGACATTACATACATTTTATGTGAAATCTTGAATAAAAAAATGAACTATAGAGGTCGTTTAAAATAAACACGAAATAGATTCTCATCATTACATAGTATAAAACAAAGTCCTCTGCCGCATCTGGCTGTCTGTTCGCGATAAACTCAAAAACTACTGAACGGTTTTTAATGCGGCTTTCACCAATTGACAGAGTGATTCACGGGGAAGGTTTAGGTATATAATTAGTCTTTGTTTTTTATAATTATCAAGGGCAGGACAACGTCCGCCAGGCCCATTAGTTATTATATAATAGTATGACGAAACTGGGGATTTCCCTTTCAACATATCTATTAATCTGTTGTCTTCCCCAAAATTTATGCTCGGATTATCTATTAAAGACCTTTAGCAAAAATTTTTTGTAGGTATTGAGCCACGCTTAAGCTTTTACTGGTTTGAGCATAAATGGATCGGCTCGCCTGGGGTACTAATCTCACAGAACTCACACAGAAACTCACAGAAAACCGACGTAAAGTAACAGTGCTTGCATTGTTGCGTTTCGTTCGGTCAGTGAGAGCGCCGGAGGACCATCTCCCCTTCTCTTCCTCCCACCCCCAACACAGGCTGGTAACGCACTTGCGACTCCCCTGGTGTTGCAAGTGTCTATGGACGGTGGTAGTCACTCAACATCAGATGACCCACCTGTTCGTTTGCCTCCTGTAATTATAATATATATATTATATAAAAAATTTCGAACTTTTGGGTTTATAAATCTAAATAAAGTAGCGGCGTCTCGAGCAATCTGTTATGTTTTTTTTAACTGACTACGCTATTGACCTACCAAGGTCTTAACAGCTTCACCGGACTATCTCGAACAATCAAAAATCATGTTATTCACTGCTTGTCCACGGATTTTAACGATCGAGCTTTTGAATTCTACAATTCTCAAACAACAATTTTATGTCATTCTAATTTAAATTCACAATTTATTCCGATTATATAAGGATAAAATATTAAATTAAATTAAAAATATTAAATTAAAAAATATAAGTACATACTAAAACGCGATGACATGAAAGTTAATGGAAAATTTATTAAATTATGTTTTATAAAGAACCCAATATTTCTGTTTGATAACCTTTTCATAAGACAGCAAAGAAATATTATTATAACGTTTAAATAATTAATTTTAAATATACTTACAATATTCTCGTGGAGCTCCGATCTCACTGCGATTGCTATTCAATATTGATTGATGCACCACGCCGCGCATGACAATATTTAGTCCCTAGGAAACCGTAGCTGCAGCCCGGGAATAGCGCCGGCGTATTTAAGCCCTAAAATAGTGCCTATGTATGTAGTTGTGCATTGATTTTCACAAGTCTGTGCATTTTTCACTGAATCGTCGACAGACATGATAAACGATTTTACCCATTTAAGCTCTCTTTGAAGAGTAAATAATACTCCATTTACTATTTCACATTATTAACTGTAACCCGTAATGAATAATTTTCTACACATTATATATATGTATGTGTATGCTATACTTTATGTATAGTAAGCTTTATGCATAGTTGGGGTGTAAGGGGTGTACAATAACAACATAAAACTTGAAACACCCAAGCCAACCTCACCTGCACATACTGAATAACGAACGAGGCAATGGCGAAAGCGGGGTAGTAGGGTTTTACAGCCTGACTGGGTCGCAGCCACCATGTATATGGCCAAAAAGCCCGTCATAGTGATTCGCTTCTGCGGGTCGCGTTTCGGGATCAGCCTATGCATATCCAGATTTTCGCAGGCCGGCATGACAGCGGCGGCCGGCGATGGATAGATTCTCTATCGGTGGTCGCCATTGTTTTTGGATTGTACTGTGCTTACCATCAGGCATCATTTTGCCGTGCTACAATAAAAAAAAATGATTGTGTATTTTACATATATTAAATGATTTTTCATGTAACCATTAATTATTTACTGCATGTAAGCTAGAAACATGTTTTCGATAGTGTATTTCAATTAGCACAATAATTAACAATTTTTATTTAGGTGTATCGGGTATTCTCTAAAGATATTTAGATATACGATATAATGAAACAGAAATTATTTAAAAATTTTATTACAGTTAAATGTAAACATCCAAATTGAATTCTTGACGTTTTTGTAAAAACATTAATGTTGCTTATAACTATCGATACAATACTTTTCTAAACGTATGTACGTTTTACAATAATGTAAGAAGTTCTACTAGCAGTTTTGCAAGTATGATCAGATTTGAAATTATTCTAAAATGACAGACAGCCATCCAACGTATTTTAACAAATTAATGTATATATGAAGAACTAACAAAATTATATTAATTCAAATATATATTTAAACTAATGAGAAAAATGTAACAATAAAATATAGCTATCTAATAGAAGTTAAAACTAATACAACATAAGTAATTAATATTTTTATATATAATTCAATTAATATTTAAATGACTTGCGTATGATCTTTTACATACTTAATAGCAACAAAGAAAATTATATAACTCTTTAATTACTGTATTATTTTTTTATTAATAAAACAATAAAAAAGTACACAATGTATGCACTGTATTATATCTGAATACAATGCAAAGTCTTATTTCTATTACTACTACGTCTTAAATATAATATTACCGTATATTAAATACTGATATATAGTATTATATAGACACCTAATGAAACATTATAATTACGCTTATGACGATGGAAAATGTTCGCTTACTGATTAAAATAAACCGACGTGTTGATTAAAAATGGTTAGCAACACAGTTTATAAAAATAATAAGTCAATACCATAACAAATGCAAGAGATAAAGTAGTAATGTACTTAAATAAAAATATGTCATTAGCAGCAGAAATTCGATCTTTAAATAAACAGCATAGTTTTGACTTAATAGTATGTTACTTATACAGACACCTAATGTAGTTTATATAAAAAGATGTAAGTAGATACAACCTCCCTGTAATTTGATTTTATCGATTACAAGTTTTGAGATTGATACTACGATCCTTCGCTTAACAAAGAGATTTATGTGTTGTCAGACTGATTCCCTGCGTTTTCCTTTGGAGGATCGTCAGTAGCTTGAGATTCCTCTTCTGCCTTAGCAACTTTAGCGATTTTAGCTACGCTGCCGCCAGTGCACATCTTACTCAATGGTTGCTCGTCGTCGCTGTCGTCGTTATCGTCAGGATTATCAGAATTCTTTTTGATATCCGTAGGAGGTGGTAGTGGTGTTAGCCCATCATTGGAAGAATCATTTTCTTCTACGCTACAGGCAGCGCTGATCAGGGTAAACAAATTATTGTTCAAATTTTGAGGTGGAGTATTATTTTCTTCCTTTTGACTCATAATGTCGTTCTATCGTTTCAATCCAAACTCGATAAAATCTTCACCCGTACTGAAACATTATCAGAACGTGAGATATAATATCATTAAGAATATATATAAAAATGATTTTCGGACAGATCAAACGTCTTAAATCAATAGTATTTCAAAGTGGTTTAAACTGAGCAATACATCACTCCCCATATGCAACGGTTTTATTGGATGTAGCAGTAAAAGAGGGTCTACATAGGATGAAGTATTTTTGTCGTATAATTTTACATCTACCTACTCGCGTCTTATATACACTACAGGTACCTATCTACTTAGACCATTATCTACTATGAATAAGTCGCTTAAACACAAAATATAAGCGAATAATTTTCACTAGATCAAAATAGAAAATACGAAACGAAAATATCAGTTCAATATATGAGAATCTTATTAAACAGCAAATAAAACTCACCTTTTCTGCTAAGCAGCCTTCCAATTCCGAGAACGCAAGTAATTTAATGGTATTGATCGCATTATTGCGCATGTCAATTTTAAGCCCCTGTATTCATTGGTTAACAGTTTCTGCTTCTCAGCTACTAACGTGTAACTTTTTTTTATAAGCATTGCGTTGAATACTATTTTGCCATCAATAGTTTTCCGATAAGAACATATTCGCTATGAAAATTTATTGATATCTCTCAAAAATGATATCTTTGAATTTCATGAATACAGTTAAAACCAAGAAAATTGTATATTATTAATCCATAAATAGTAGTGATAAATAAATTAGATTCGATTCTGAAAATATTGTTCCTCATAGAAAGCTGCTTTCAGAATCAAGATTATGGGCTGTTTTTTCGTTTTTTTCTATACTAATATTATAAAGAGGTAGAGTTTGTGAGTTTGTGACGTTGTAAGGGGTAATCTCAGGAAGTACTGGTCCGATTTGGAAAATTCTTTCAGTGTTATATAGCTAATTTATCAGGGAAGGTTATAGGCTATATATCATCACGCTAAGACACAGGAGCGGAGCGGAAATGAAGAATGTTGCAAAATCGGGGTATTTTTTCCTTTTCAGAGCTTCCGCTGCGTCTTAGCGCAAAATAACCATTCCACGCTTACGTATTACCGCCCAACGAAGTGGGCACGGCTCGGCTAGTATTTCATAATGTTGTTAGCACGTACGAATTCGAAGGAGTCAAGTAATAAAACGAAAATATTTCAAATAAAATATATTCAAAAAGAAAGCAACATTGATTTAGTAACCCATGAATTGAAGTGACAGCGTTTCATAAAATATAATAAATTTATTTACATTAAAGAATGTTACAATATTTAAAGAATAATTTACATCTAACGTCATATGGAAAAAAGATACCAACTTTAATACATCTAACTTTGAGAATTGTTGAATTGTTAGACTATCATATTATACGATTGTAAAGAAATTAATCATTTCATAGCCAAAATAAAACCGTATAGTAGTATTACTTGCATTTTTGACAAAGACTAATTGTATGAAATAATTAAATGCAATTTACCCGTAAAAAGTAGGACCGTAATTTGATTTCAGTATTACGTTAACATCGTGCTAACAAATATTTTTAAAACCGTACAGTTGAAAATTTATTCCTAAAATTAAAAAGAGTTCACAACTAGAAATTTTTGTAACAATATAATTTGTACGATTGCAATTAAATGTATAACAAATATCTCATAACCAGCAAATTTCGCATTTATATCAGTAAGTACCCATAAAGACCGAAATAAATATGTAAAGACGAAAGCTTACAAAAGAACCCAACACTATTTTACCCACCATGCAACTTAATAACATAAGATAACACAGTAAACAATATTTACTTCTTCTATTAAATTCTTCACATATTTTACGAAATGAATATTTTTGAACAACGAGAATGTATAAACCACACTTACAACTTATCTTAAAATTTGTAAAAAGAGGAATGTGTATGATCTGTAAACTTTATTAAAAATCTACTTTATAAACTTAAACACAAAAATATATGTTTGTTAATTAACATTTGATCTTAAATGGCCCCAGTACCAGGAAAAAATATAGTAAAATTAATTGTTATAAGTTGACGCGGACACGTTGCCTCCATGACCAGTCCAATTTGTGTGAATATATTCACCCGGCTTGTCCAAAAGTTCGTAGGTATGCGCACCGAAATAATCCCTTTGGGCCTGGAAAAAAAAGAATATAATATAATAATACTATATTAAATGCCAGTACATAATAAATAACAATACGGTTCAGTTTACGTTTACCGCTTAAAATGTTCGGAAATTTAATTTCGTATCCCTTGTCCCATTGCAATGCATTTTGCGAACAAAAGTTTTTCGGTTAAATTACGTCCCTTACCGAGAAGGTATTACATAATATAAAAAAGGGTCATACCTGCAATAAATTAGCTGGTAATACATTAGATCTGTATCCATCGTAGAATGCGAGCGCAGATGAGAATGCGGGCGCGGGCACACCCACGAGTGCAGCCTGAGCGACTACCTGCCGCAACGAACCCTGAGAGGCACTTATACGCTCACAGAAGAAAGGATCCAAGAGTAGATTTGTCAGTTTCGGATTCTTTGTAAATGCATCCTATAAATAAAATATTAGTTTCTCGCAATTATTTATAAACATAACAATTCATGAGGATAAAAAGGACAAAATAGATTATTCACAAAATATGTTTTTCATTTATTTCAAACTAGTAATTTTCCACGGCTTCGCATGTGTTTTCTAAGCAATAATTATATTCGACTATATATTTTATATTTATATGTAATATAAAAATAATAACTGATTGACTGACTGACGGAAAAATGTCGGATGTTCATTGAAACTTTCACCACATTACAGGTTGAATTTTCAAAATTTTCTTATCGCGCACCTACAGTGTAAAATCGCGTTACAGTTTGCGTTGTGATATCTCCTCAATCAGTCAGTACGTTATTATTTTATATTATATACGTAAATAATCCGACGAGAATACGTAGGTGTATAAGCTTCAATGATTGTAATTATTAACATTCACCGACAAATATTCTAGTTAAATATCTTTTGTTTTATACAAGTAAGACATGTGTAGATTGTATCTATCTCTCTTTATTAACTGTTTCAAATATGTAAAAACATATACTGTATAAAAAGTCACACAACATATTTCAGAAAGAACACAAATCACCCACGATGTCTCCTTGTATAGGAGATTTATGACATATAATTATAAGAATTGATTATGAAATTTCCAGAACGAACTTCGGCGAGGCGCACAAGACATTCCTGTTCATAAATTACTCCACACTAGAATCACTATAATGAAATTTACTCTTAAACTGTAAAAAAGATATCATATTTGTTTTTGATAGAGAAGATTAAAGTTGTTAGCGTTTAAAATTTAGTGAAGTTTCATCATTTTGCTTATAGTTTCATGATTTTTTTTTCAATATACTCTAATATTTATCACATGATCTCAGAAAGTGCACACCATATACCCTGTGGAAATTTTTAGTATATAATGTGCAAGAATCTATTCCGAAATTTCCAGTACAATGTCGGTGGATATCGCGGGATATTTTAGATTGTTTCCCTACTACATATTTATTGTTTTTAACAAATGTACCCAATAATGTTAAGTTTTCTGAAATGAAGAATTTATGATTTTATGTATATTATTACTATGTATAGTATATAAACATATTCTAGAAGTGCGTGAATTTCGCACTTTGTCTTCGGGAGATTTATTAGTTTGTTATTATTTAATTCTTTTAATTTATAATTTTACTTTTAACAGAGCAATCGAATGACACGTAATATTTTATGACATTACAATTATTTTGTTATGTTACGTGCGACCACTTCTATGGAGACAAAGTACCGTGGACCGCTCGCAAAATCAATGATTCAATCCTATTTGTATATTAGACAAACATATTCATTTTTAAATTCAATCAATCTTTTTTTAAAGAATTCTAGATTATATATCAGTTATAATTTAAATGCTTCCTTATTAGTATTTATTTTACTTAACAGGGAATTATTGTGAATTAAACATAAGATATTGGATTTTTAGATGTAAAAGTTTCTACGAAGTTTTAAAATAAGGTCTGTACCCAAAAGTTGAGTGTTCGTCTACCTGAACCCGCAACCCCTATTATTTTTGACCCTAGTTTTTGTTAACGATTATTATACATAGCCCGTTGGGCGCTGGTTATATATTCGTGTTAGGCATTATCCTCTTTGGTTTTTTATCCTACATCGACAATATGAATATTATTAAAAACTAGCTGCCTGCTCGGCTTCACACGAGTGTACTAATTAAAAAATAAAATGACAATGATGAAGAATAAATTGCAGTCAATCTGTCAATTCTGTTAATATTTTTGAAGATCTCACTACTGTAATTTGGTCCTCTCACTCGCTTTTTTGCATACGAGTTCATTAGCTAATTTTTTTACTTTTCCGTACGATATATAAAATATATTCTTTGACACAAACCCTCTGCTGGCAATTGCACGCACAATAAAAAAAGAATTAGCCAAAGAGCAGCCGTTTTGATGTAATGCTTACATACATTCGGCAATTCATTTTTATTTATATAAAATACATAATGTAACTAATTTCACATAATTATAATATAGATATTTTGGGAATTTACCAATAGTAGGATGTTTGCTACAGGTATTAAATGGTCTATTACTCTTAGATATGCATATTAAATTCTGTAATATTTCAACTATGAAATCGAATGGTTAGCAAACATTTTTAAATTGATACATCAGTTTTCTGAAATTTATTTATGTAACGTTACATTATATCGACGGAAGAAAGCGGAATTGTTGTACCCCCAATTTAACACCAGAGCCAAAAAACTATTTCAAAAATTCACAAATATTATATTTATGGAGATAAAAAATTTGAAAAATGGTATGTACTTATATAGCAAGCAATTCCAAGCAGTCTCTGTGACACATAAACAAATTAGTTTCTATTTTATAAAAAAAATGCATATTTTACCCCCGTTACGACCTATTTTTCACTGTGTAGTGCAAAAAACTAGGCAAAAAACCAAGGTCGTATCGATGAAAAATTCAATCGTAGAAAACGAGAACCAAACCATTCGAAGTGGTATTTTTGTAATACAAGAATATAGTAAAGTTTCTTTTTTCTCCATTTGACTACGCTATTGACCTAGCAAGGTCTTAACAGCTTCACCGGACTACTAAGACGAGCGATTAAGGCACTCAGCCGATTTTATTTGACAACTAGCTCAAGGGTACATGACACACCTCGGCTTGGGCTGTTGCCTGATACATGCAATTCGCGACCTATCTGAGCTAACCTAAGCTAAGCTTACTATTCATACATATATGAGTTATCAAAATATATATGTGTACCCAGCATACATACCTCAACAACTCTCATATATATTTCGTATCGTATAATTTTCTAAACTCTTTCAGTTTGATAAGGGAAAAAATAAAACCCTTCCACTTGCGTGTGTAAGCGTGTATGCGTGCACGTGTGTGGAGGTGATATGTTGCATTTAGCCCAAAACGCAGTTACGAAATTTCCGCTTTCTCCCGTCGACATGAATATTTTACCAATTCATTGCCGCTTTTAGTTAAGCTTATTTTTGTTGTGTTTTTTATTATGTGAAATAAATGTATAATTCTCTGTCAGTCTAACACTACCTCTAACAACGAGTTCGTAAATGGAAGCATTATATTTGAAACATTATATTCTATTACGTCAGGTAGTAAAACTATTGTTGATTATAGACATTTTTCTTCCTGTATGAACACAACATTCCTACCTGTTTTCGATCCCTTAAACAAGCAACAATTTTATAAGCATATTCTGAAATACCTGTTTCCTCAAGTTATTATCGTTTAATAACCTACTAACTTTTGCCTGCAAATTTGTTTGCATTATCCGATACGAAATATATATAAGAGTTATTGAGGTATGTATGCTTGGTACACACATATGTTTCAACAACTCATATATGTATGAATAGTTAGCTTAGCTTAGGTTAGCTCAGATACGTCGCGAATTGCATGTATCAGGCAACAGCCCAAGCCGAGGTATGCCCTGCACCCTTGAGCTAATTGCCCAAATAAAATCGGCTGAGTGCTTTAAGTGCTCGCCTTAGTAGTCCGGTGAAGCTGTTAAGACATTGATATGTCAATAGCGTAGTCAGTTCGAAAATAAAAAATAATTCCTTTGCGATAATGTTGATTTAACCTACACTCCGGGAACAGTATATTTTTTCTGGATGAATGGTACCCTACTCCATTTCGTACCTCTGAAATCATGTATCAGTGTAGACGTGAAACCATAAAAATCGAAATCTATGCGAAAAGTATACATATACATACTGATATGTATCACCCTGATGTTATCTTAATACATTTTTGCACGCCTCACCTAATGATTTGCAATAAACGATTGGCATATCACCGCATGAGTTGTTTACATAAAAAATTAACTTAAATATCCATTGGTACGCAATGTCATGCTAAATCGTATCACTGAATGATAAACATGTTACAAAATGTAAAGAATAATGATCAAAGATCACAGATATGACGTGCGTAAGTGATGTCATTATTCATTATCGCGACATTGTTAAATATAAATAAAAAATACCTTTATATTGCCGAGAAATACACTTCTTATGATACAGCCTCCGCGCCACATGAGAGCAACGCTTCCATAATTCAGATTCCACTTATTGACCTTGAAAAAAAATAACAAATATTTGTTATAGCAATCTAATATGCACATCAGTAAAGATTAAATAGATTTTAGGGGTCCATACTTTACATTTCTGTTTATCTATTACTATTTATATTTGATTCATTAATTCTACTAATAAACTTCATATGAGTCGTATAGAATTGTCATGTGCGGATATCTAAATTTTTTTGGAAAAAATAAGTGTTTTATGTGGTTAAATATCTTTATTTACCACAGCTGCTTCACGAAGTAGCATAAACCCTTGTGCATACGATATTAATTTGCTAGCATATAAAGCTTTACGCAGGTGTTCCAAAAATTCCTTTTTGTTCCCTTCAAACTTGTAAGATGACCCCGGTAAAGCAGAACTAGCCTTCACCCTTTCATCTGAAAAAGTAAAACTTATATAGTTTACATGTACATAACACTGTACTAATATAAAATCAAATGATATAAAATATATAAGAAGTTGTGACTTGTAAGTTATATTCTGAAGATTGAATAATTTTTCTACTATAACTCACCTTTCAGAGCTGACAGACAACGGGCAAAGACAGCTTCCCCGATTAGTGTTACAGGCACACCATATTCCAAAGCACTAATTCCAGTCCACTTACCAGTACCTTTTTGACCGGCTGTGTCTCGAATTTTCGGTAAAAGATATGTACCTGAAAATAAAACAAATAAAAATCATATTTCTTGTTTAATATTACAATGGTGACACTATTAAATGTATTTTACACACCATCTGCATCTTTAAACTGAAGGATGTCCCTAGTAATTTCGATGAGGAAGGAATCAAGTTCTCCTTTGTTCCACTCATCAAATACTTGCGCCATTTCACTCTGTGCCATGCCTGAAAAATCACATATTATTATATGTACATTATATACTATTTATACCTGCTTCAAAAAACTAAAGTCAACCCGTTGAGTTACACACAATGGTTAATATAGGAAACATGAGGATTCAACCTTAGTCACTATATTACAATGGTATGAAGCACTTGAACTTGAGTTTCATATTAGTGGTAGATAACGAAAATGAAACAAAGGATGACAAATTACGCTTTTTATGATAAGTGATATTTGTTACACTTTCCTATGAACATCCTTGTTTTTTGAGTATTTATTTACGTCCTTTCACTTCTTTTATTATCATAAAAAAAAACTTAGGAACTATGTTACATTTCAGAATATTGTAAAATTGTTACAGTTTATACTTATTTTATCTCACACATAGATATGAGAATGTGTGAGAATATTATTAGATCTTCCTTCGATCAACAATAACTAGATAAAAGGTTGGTGCGAAAAATACGTCTCGGTAAATAAGAGCTCACTTGAAATGTGTGCCCTTATTTTGTTTAGTTTGTTTGAAACACAGCAAATGTAAGCCCGTTTCACATGCCACAGTGTATTCAAAAGATGCAAAAATAATACCCGAAAAAGCAATATAACGGCCGAAGTAACTTACTTTCGCTAAATACAAGTTGAATAAGTTATATTTTAAGCTTTAAACTAACAAATAATATCAGATTTTGAACAAAATTACCGATTTTAAACCTGTGATATAAATGTTTGGCCTCGCCACGCACAATAACGAGAAAACGTACTTTATTCATTACGTGTTAAGGTTGAATTCATACTAAATGTTGTTTATGTTGTCTTTTTATTTGTGACGGGAGTAATTTATTGCTTTGCTCGTTTTATCGTAAGTATTAGATAATATTTTGAACATTTGTGACTTTATTACTAGGTGTTATGGTTGTAATTAGGTTGAACTTAAAACTGTTTTAAAACTTCTCTTCTCCCTTTCTTAGTAAACAAATAGCTACACATAAGTATATATTTACGTGGATAGCTTTTAACTTCGATTTTGTAGGTGACCCTTTATCTAGTTATTGTTGATCGAAGAGATCTTCTCTATTTACAAATCAAATAAACCAATAGCTATGACTATCATCTAACACAGGGGTTCCTAAACTTTAAAGATAATGGAAGATCAACCAAATACCTTTTATTTTATGGATGTAATATGATGAATTTGTATAACAACGTTTTATTAAAAGAAATGTGTAATATAGTTGAAACACATTATTTGTGCATTGTCTCTGGCTACTTGAGCTGCTGAGTTATAGATAGTCTGGGCTGAATGCTTGTTAACTAACTACCTATTTACATAAAAGTAATGAGTCCTTCTCATCACATATTTCAAAATAATATCTGTATCCGAGGTATTATTTAATAGCTAATAATAAATATTTTTGGGCGAACCCTGATGACTACTCTACGGATCTCAGTTTGGGAATCCCTGATCTAAAAACATAGAGTAACTAAAGTTTCTCTATAAACTTACCAAGGACATCTTTCATTAAATGATATGCTTCACAGATAAGTTGCATGTCACCATATTCAATTCCATTGTGGACCATCTTAACAAAATGTCCAGCTCCATCTTCCCCAACCCAATCGCAGCATGGTTCTTCATTTACTTTAGCAGATATGGCCTTAAAATATATTCAATGCTTAATTCTATGTTGTTAATATTTACCATCATAGTACATAATAGATTTGCAGTTAACGGAGCAGGATGTATAAATACTCAAATGTAAATAATAGTGTGAATGGGAGTGACATATGAATACGTCTTTGAGATAAGAATTTGTTGCGCCTTGGAAAGGGTGGGGGTGGTAAGTATAGTTTCGTCAAAAAAGGTATTAGTCAATTATACATGCCGAAACATGAATTTAAATAATAAATTAAAAATATATTTATATATATGAAATTACGTTCTCCAGGCGTGACGCACTTACACGTCCTAGTGAAGGTGTTCGCACCCGTTATATACTGCTATATATATAATATAATATTAAAAAGGGAATTCCCCGGTTAAAGGTTAATATGTGTAAAAAAATACCTGAAATATTGGTTTTACATGAGGCCATGCTTCAGCATGACCACCAGGCATAAGGGAAGGACCATAACGAGCACCATCTTCACCACCACTCACCTGGAAAAATATTATACAACTGCTGCTAACTTTTATACTTTACTAACAACCACATGTGACTTTATCTACTGTAGTTACAATAGAAAGTTTGTTTGTTTTGTAGGTGGAAAAAGAAGTAATATAATATAGGATAACAATTTATTGAAATTATTATATTTATTAAATATTCTTATTTTAGATCATCTATTAATTTCAAATATCCTCACCCCCATTCCAACGTAGAGGATTCCTGTGTTTTCCAATTGTTTACACCAACGTTGAGTATCCAAGTATTGGGAGTTGCCACCATCAATAATAATATCTCCCTTTTCAAGTAGTGGCACCAATTTCTTGACAAATTCATCAACTGCGAATCCGGCTATAAACAGAAATGACCTCAGTTTTTATAAATGGAGGAAATATGAAAGTGATTGACATAATTGAAAAGCTTTTGTTTTCTGAATTAAAATAATATTTAGAATATTCTAATTTGATAAGGGATAATTGAAGGGTTTTTTTCATCATGGGTCATAGAAAATTATTGTACTGCACATTAAAAGTACATTCTGTAAAACCTACATGTAATAAATATTGTTAAAGAAATTACAACTTTCATATAAACTCAATATAAAAAAAGAATATATAAACAAAATAATATTAAAGAGACAAATGGCAGGTGACCCAGAATCTCACCATGTCAAGCCACCATGTCATTGCAGTACAAAGTACATTTGCCAATTTAATTTTAATCACGTAATACGAAAACAATGGGAATTAAGAAGTTTACATCGGGTTCAAAAAATTATATTAAAAAAAATAACCTTTAACTAGCAACATGACTTTTCTAGGCTTTTTCAATTTTGATACCATATCTTCAAGTGATGTGGCCCCGATGACATTTGTACCTTTAGCTTCATTCTGCAGAAACTCCTCTACCTATATATTATATAAAAGAAGGAAAAATACTATGAATATTTGATAAAAGTAAAAATATGACAATTTTACTTTATTATATAAATGTTGAAGTATTAACTTCTAACTAACCTTTGAGACTGTTCTGTTAAATGCACAAACAACAAATTTTTTATCATTCATATTAAGAATAAGGTTCTGGCCCATCACTGCCAATCCAATAAGGGCAATGTCTGCTTGTTGCCTGGAATAAAATGTATCATTGCATTTTATAAAAGCTTTTGCAGGTATATAGAGTTACACATAACTTTTAAAATTTTAATTATTGATATAGAATCATTATCATTATATAATATAAAACAATGTCCCCTACTGTGTCTGTTTGTCTGTTCGCAATAAACTCAAAAACTTCTGCACGGATTTTCATGGAGTTTTCCCCAGTAGATAAAGTGATTCATCAGGAAGGTTCTGGTATATAATTTTTCAAGAATTTTATTATAATCAGGGCGGGATAACGTCTTTCAGGCCCGCTAGTGAAATAATATAAAGTTGTACTTATTACAAATTTGTTTTTTTTAATCAATAACTTTTACTTATCGGAGGAAAGACATCAGATTAAAATATAGAATTATACATAATGAACTACCATGAATCAAGAAAATTTAAGTAGGTTATTAAGATTTGTTTTAAAAATGTTGGAGGATGTCAGAATGACAATAGTTTTTAATACAGTAACCATTTCACCTTCAAATAACCTTGAATGAACTCTTGCTTTTTATAACTTGAATAGTTAACTTTAATTACTTTTAAGGTTTAAACAGAGGTAGAGCGATGGTTTTTATAGGTCATGTAGAAAATATTACAATAATATGTAGCTTTATAGCAATATAATGGAAAGGAAAGCACACAATTAAATGTAAAAATGGCAATATAAAAAAAATCTAGGTGCGCTAATATGTATATACCCCGATATACTATATTTTAATTATATCAAAGTCATGCACACAGTAAAACACGATTAAAGTTATTAATTTTATAAAAAGTTTTACTTACTGGGCCATATTTTTTTAATAAAATTTATGAAACTTGTATTAGAAACTACAGAAAGTAAACTTGTAATTTTTTTTACTAATAATGATATTTCAAAAAAATAGTTTTTTCAAATACCACGTCTGATAGATAAAATAAATCAAATTAGCAAAACGTATATCCAATAAAGGCAATAAATGACAATTGATAATTTTCTGCTGTAGTGGTAAAGTAGCATAAACAATTTCACGTATCACTAATTACATAACAGGTGATAAGATAAATAACATGTCATTTCTGTAAAATGTACCGAATAAAGTAGTAGGTATGATATATTTAAATCTATATTATGATCAAAAACGTGGATACATCGATATTTGAAATATAAATTATAAGAGTCATTTTTTATATTTGCTTCTTAGTCTATTTTATAGTAATCGAATTTCTAATATAAATAACGAGAGTCATTTCTTATATTTACTTCTTACTCTATTTTATTGTTGTCGAATTTTTAATATTTATGTTCTTATGTCAATATATATAGAACATTGATGTTTCTTACCGCTAATAAATCAAGAAAGGCATCCCTGATCTTTATTATATAGCTTATAATAACGCCTAGTTCGAATCACGCCAATGGCGAATAATTTTATAATTATAATAACTCTACTCACTACTACTCATAGAGTGGAATTTAATATTATTTTCAATAAAATAACTTTAGAGACTGTGAGAAATTATTAGAATTTTTTTATCAATGGTCTATCACGGTTTAGTATTATGTTTAATAAACCCATGAAAAATATAATTGTCGTTAATAATCGCTCGTTAGATTATTACGGTAAAAATAACTTCATTACGTTACAATTAATAGATATTATTTTACGCCTACCGTAAATTAAATCTTAATTTCTTAACGGTCACAGTGTAACAATGTTCGTATTTATTAACAATCCTGAACAAATGAGAAATAAGTAACGATATTAAGAAGAAATTGTTGTAAAACTAACATTTGTGCCTATTCTTTTAAGCAAGCACCATTTTTATTACTGATTAAGGTTGCTAATAATATGGTAAGTTTAATTTTTTCATAACGAGGTTTTTTTTTGTTGTTTTTTTCATATTCTTATTATATATATAACTTATATTATACAATATTGATAACATCTTGTGTAATATAGCTTGTTTACTGTGCAAAAATGAAGTGGCTGTAAAATAATTATATAAAGGAGAAATTCGTAGATGTCACAATTTGTATACTCGTAATATTTATAACTAGCTATCACGGCGGATGTTGTCCCGCCCTGATAATAAAAAAACCATGAAGTTAGACATATGCTGTCGCTGTTTTTTTATAGGCATTATCAAGCTTTACAACTTTTCTCTAATACTCAATCATATATCTTTCATCGTTAAGGCAGCGTCCGTAAGAAACATTTTCGGTTGACGTAGTAGTCCGGTGAAGCTGTGAAGATCCTGCCGGGTCAATAGCGTAGTCAGTTCGAGAAAGAAAAAAAAAAATCGGTTGACCAGTCTTTCTCCGACTTACTTTGCAAATCCGACTGCCACAAGAAAGTCTTTTCATTTTTCGGGTTAATATATAGCCTATGACACTCACAAATAACGTGGCTTTCTATCGGTAAAATAATTTTCAAATTTGGTTTAGTAGATCCAGAGATTACCACCTACAACGTCACAAACTCACAACTTTATCTCTTTATAATATTAGTATAGATTAGCAAACTCTTATAATAATGATTATGATTGTTAATGTCATAAAATCTTTAAGTTAAAAAACTACATTTCATTTTTGACGTGATAACGTCTTATAAATCGATGAACTCCGGCTGGCTGCAAGCACGAAAACGCATGTCTCATTGTCACGTTCCGCCTGAACAGAGCGTGCAAGCGAGAGCGCGGAACAAGCGATAGGGAGGCCGGATCGGCCTAAGCGTTCGTCTTGTGTTGCATGTAGTTAATCTGTATAATTTAAGTAAAAAAATATTTGAATTAACGAATGCAATTAAATGTTCATTTATCGAAAAAATGTAATTTTCGATTAACTCTTTCTTTGTATTATACAAATAATGATAATTGAGTGATAATGATTCTTTTCAATTTATAAAAGTATGCAATTTTTTATCATTGTTATCTTATGACGTAAAATTATCGTCCGTAAACCGACTTTCCGACAACCAATTTTTTTTCTTATACAATAGAGCATGCGAGCTACTACGTTAAAAAATGGCGCGTGTGATTTGTATTTCACATTTGAAATTTAGAAAATAAATATTCATATAAATAGATATTCAACTTCTTTTTTTTTTCAAGATAGATATATATTCTTAACTTGTATATTGTAAAGCTATGGTTTTATTTAAATACACAACATAAAATTGTCGGAATTTCGAAATATATGAAAAAAATAATTAAAAAGTGAACTTAAGTGGCCACCTATTTCTTAAAATACGATTACATTGTGTTCAATAATTTGAGTATTTGAGTAGCTTTTACAATAAAATTTGGACCCTGGATAATGAACAATTTAAGCCTTGTTAACAGTAGATAAAATTAAACTTTGTAGTATTTATTTTTTATTCGCTTGTATTATTTTAATCTCCTTTGTTTTTCTATTGTGTAAACTACATTATTTTTTATATTATAATTTATTTTTATTTAGACGTAGCCATAGCCTCTTCCTTGTTTTTGGCCTTGCGTTCTTTATTACCTTTTGGTTACGCCATTAGACAAGTCGGATAAAGTCACGTATATGTCAGTTCTTATTTGTTATCAGTATCATAGATTATAGTTATTTTATAGCCTGCATTTGTTTTTTGAATATTTCTGTTTGTTTATAATTCTCAGTTCATGAAAGGTAGTGAACAAAATGGCTGCCAGCCATCTGTGTCGCAGGACGTCCGAGGTTCAGCGCCAGCGACGGACCCGCGAACTAGAAGCGCGTCTTTGACGACGCACGAACATAACAACAGTATTTGTCGCGACTTTGTTTGGGGCATTTGCACGAAGGGTATCCGTTGTGCGTTTAAACATGAACGTGATGTGGAGTGTATGAAATCTATATTAAAGTTTTGTCATAATTATCAAAACAAGACTGGGTGCATGAGGGCCGATTGCACGTATTTGCACACCTCTCGAGAAGAACAAGCATCGTTCCTTAATTCAGGTCAGATACCGAAGGTACTGGCAGAACGATACGCGGCAATGTCAGCTGGTACACCAAATCATGGAAATGTTAATATTACACACGGTGGAGAAGCACATTCTCCTCGTGGACCCAGAGCCGCCTTTCCAATGTCTCCAACGATAACACCGCCATTACGTGCTGTTTTGCCTGCATTATTGGTGCCACCACCTCCGCCACCTGCTATGCCAGTTCCTACGACGCCTGTTCAACCTGGCCCATCAGCTTATCCAGGTAACAGATCCACTGCTATGTGGCATCTTTCCCATAAAACTATTTTGAATCTTGCTATGACACATATAATTACCAGGAAAAAATTGTGAAACTATAAATAAAATAATTGTAGTGTAGAAGAACCGGATTAGTTGAAAGTAAAACTCAGCCTTGATTTAGAAATAGCCTTATGGTTGTGTATATTTTCAATTTTGGATACATTTTGCAGTGTTCTTTTTTATTCCTATAATATACTTATGCTACATCTTTTCTAAAGATGTAGACAGTTCTAATAAATTTATAACTAATATGACAGATAATACAACTCATAATTGTTACTTTCATGAGTGGAACTGTTTTTATTTATTATTGATTTTTGGTGTTTATTCAGATAATTATACATAAATATTTAGTTAAATTTGTGAAGGAATAGTATTACAGAAAATTTATTAGCCCAATAGCATAGCTGGTGTTAATTTGGATATTGTATTGAGGAGACTGGTTTGATAACCAAATATGCTGCCATTAAATTATTTTTTTCAATTGTATTTCTGTGTTTACTGAAAGTATTTAATACGGTTCATTTTAATTTATTGATATGCTTTACAATATCATCTAAATGTATAAATAAATGATAATAATCATCAGAGAATCCTGGTTATTGCAATCATAAAATATATTATTCTGATGATATGTTTTTTTAAATAATTTGTTTAGAGAATAGGGATCTCCAAAATTCACAATCTAACAAAGTTGTAAGTACTACAAAGTACATAATTTAACTGCTTATTGTGATATATATTTTTTTATTTTAGGCCCATTGCAAATAAATGTTTCGCCCGTGCAACATATGAGCCAACAATTTACATCACTACCAGCTAAGTAAGTAATATTCCTAAATTTCTGTTTTTTTCTCAATTTAAAATTTCATACACATCCATTTTCTACCAAAGTATAACTATGATAATCAAGCAGTTGATAAAAAATATACCTACATATAAAAATACTTAACATCCAGATACAGGTATGATAGTCATACATGAAAGTCTATGTTCACACTGTTCTGCAGAAGACAAACTTACAACTTATTGCATAGTATGATATTTATAATACTAGTTAGTATAAGCAAAAAGTACTATTGCACCTAGATACCTGAAAAATTATAAGAACTTCTATTATGTTGCTGATTTTGTCTTATGCACTAAAGAGTGTATTATTAAAAATTACAGCTTCGATGCATCCAAACCACCACCACCGTTACCACAACACCACAACCATTCAAGAAAACGTACAGCCACTTCTCCGGAAGGTATGTTCATGAATATGTATATTTTATTTATCGATTATTAAACTTTGCGTTTGCGATGTAAATACTATAATATAGCTTTTAAATAATTGAATTTTTCATAATACATTATTAATTTATTTTGCATTAGACTTAGTTAAATTTATTTGCACAAAAGAAGTACATTAAAAACAATGTACTTTTGAACTTCCAAGATGTTATAACAGAACCATATAAGTTTAACTTAATATTCTCTATTACTATACTTACTTTTAGAATATTTGAAGAGTATAAGAAGTGTTGTCACTGTTTGAGCCTTTTCTATCATATTACAAACATTAATAGGCTCAGCTCATTATATTCTTAATGTGGTAGATCCAAATGGTATAACGGACACAGGAAAAATAACCCAATTTTTAATAAAGTAAACTATTAATATTAAGATTTACTATTTTTAGATATTTAGTAATATTATCTATACTAATATATCTATTTATATAAGTATGAACATTATATTCCATTTTATGAACTTTAAAAATGGTGATGTATTGTAATTTTCATCCTTGTTTTATGGTTTATTTATAAATAAAACTATAAACATCATATTGACCACAATCTCTGTATTTCCATATAACAGTTTT
This sequence comes from Antheraea pernyi, assembly GCA_015888305.1. Classification (NCBI taxonomy): domain Eukaryota; kingdom Metazoa; phylum Arthropoda; class Insecta; order Lepidoptera; family Saturniidae; genus Antheraea; species Antheraea pernyi. The sequence goes on from MU158704.1 coordinate 1,004,348, forward strand.
ATAAATTAAGATTTCTATAGTAACTCTTCATAGTAAATCCTACCCCACCTAATCCTTAAAACCCAGCAGTCTTAGCTGTGCGTGGATATAAATATTTGCTGATGGTGTAATTATTTTATCTATTACTTGATGGAAAAGCTTTGTTTTTAATAACATATTTCAACTAGAATCAATGAATAAGTACAAATAAAAAGGTAACACTTGTATACAGTTTTAGCTGTTGCATGCCCGCTTTGCTGGGCAGGAAAACATCCTATTTCCTTTTTCATAAGGTATGATTTCTATGACAATTTATTAAAACTCGCCTGGCTGCTGCTTGAGTGTATTTGATGGATAGACATTCAAATAAACCTACTGTCACATTTATAAAATGAATTTATAGATCCCATAGATAAACACAAAAAAATGAAAAAAAAACGTTTATTATTGTATTAGTGTATTTATATATCTTGTATAATATATTTATGTATAATTTATGGATATATATATATATATATATATATGTATTATAATGAAACTTGAAACTTCTTTGCATTTTAATGTAAGGCAAATTACGAAATGTTTAACTCTGTGATGTGCTATGCGCTCACGATTTGTTCTCAGCTGGACCAAGCAAAGCGAGGAAAGTGGAAGAAAATGTTAATATTGACAATATGTGCGATAACTGTGTACAGCGACAAATCAGGTTTGATTTCATAAAATTCTATTTGGATGCATGATGGTATTATATATTGTTCTGCAATCTACTTGTTATGGATTCTAATGAATCTAATTAAAATACCTAATCTCAAAAAGGTTATAGAAAATAAGTTTGTTACTTTAAAGTGTTAAATTGTAAAAGTATTTTTGGTTATCCTTTAATTTAAAATACGAGAAGATGCGTTTTATTCGTAATAATAATAATACCAAGTTCAGTTTCATTCTCTTAGGAAGTAACATTCATTTGACTACATAATTTCTAACTAATTTATTTTCGCGAATTCTATGGAAAATAACCCTTAACTGTAGGAATAAGGATGTTTTTAAATTATAGTATAATTTTTTTATTAATATTAATCGTATATGTATAAACAAAAGGCGACGTTTTTCTTTTGTTTTATATACATACACGATTTACTATTATTTTCGCGAATTTTCCCATCTTCGCGAATTTTATCGGTTTTCTAATTACAGATATTCTAATATATAACCTTCGAATAGGCCCCCCTCGGCAGCTGCTCAAGCCTAGGTCTCTAGCCTAGCTCGGCGTGGAGCCCTTGAGTACGCTGCTCGCGCGATACAATGACACAAAATCTTACATCACTGCGACAACTCACATACGGACCGTCGACTCGAGCGGTTGTCCGTTTTGCTGCGCGCGCTAAGTTCGATTTTAATACTCGTGATTTAGTGACGTCAGTTATTGTGTTGTTTCGATCCGGCACACTTGCGCTGCACACCTGCGTTCCACACCTGCGTTCTTTTTCCTGGAACTGAGTGAGACCTTTCCTTTGTATTTATTTATTGCTTTATCTATTTCTTGGTATATTTATTTATTTACTCATTTATTTATCTATTTATTTACGTATTCCTTTAATTCTTCAGTGATTTATTTATACATTTATTTACTTTTTATTGTTTGTTTATTTAAGTAGTCTTATGTTATTTTTCCCCTGTCTCGCTCAGGTACTTATTTGCGTTGTTTTCCTATTTTGTTTAGTTTTAAACAGCTCCCTTTGATCCGGACTCGGGATAGTCCGTTAAATTCATTAAGGCGCGCCCCCCTGCCCCTCTGGCAGGGAGGTTTCACATGTCTTCCTCCGCCCCACTCCCCTCCTCAGGCCCCGGTATGGCCTCCGATCGAGAAGTCGGCCTCTTAGAGACCGAACTTATTAGCCTCCGCGGTTTTATATCCAGCATCTGTCCTCGTCTCGTAGACGATTACGATGCGTACGCTGCGAAGCGTCGCATCGAGTTCCCTCACTCTTCCAAGCCCGCTCCCTCGATCTATGCCAAGATCGAGGCAAGCAACAATTTTCCCATCCCACCCGTTCACGATAGTGACGATAGCGATAGCGATTCCGATTCTGGCTCCGATATGGAGCAAGACCCTCCTGCTCAGCAAGATCCTCCTGCTGAGCAAGCCCCTCCTGCGGACGATGGCTTCACCACCGTCACGCACCGCAAACCGCGCAAGAAGCGCTCCAACTCCTCATCAGATCCGGAAGGCAGTTTGCCCTCCAAAAAAATAGTCAATGTCGATGGCGCGAAAGTGCCAAAGACGACACCAGCGCCCTCTAGACCCGCTTCGCCTAAAACTGCGGGTTCCGCAGTTTCGGGCAAAAAGCCCCGCCCACCGCCCCCCGTTACGATCCAAGACAAAGCGTCTTGGGTTGAAATTTCTAGCCTGCTGGAAACGGCAGGCATCCCTTACACCTCCGCTGTGAATACCGCTGTAGGTATTCAGGTGAAGGTAGCCACGTCCACCGCCCATCGTGACCTCACTCGTTTCCTTCGGGACAACCAGTGGGGTTATTTCACGCACTCTCTCGAAGAGGAGCGTAAACTACGGGTTGTGATCCGTAGGGTTCCTTCAGAACTCCCGACTTACGACATTTCCGACGACCTCAAAGAACAGAAGATTCCTGTTCGCGAGGTTCATCGTATGCGCTCTCCGCGCACCAGGGCTCCATATGATATGGTTCTCGTTGTCCTCGATCGCACCCCTCAAGGGAAAGCGATCTTCAATCTCACATCCCTCTGCGGCCTCTCCGGCGTTATCGTCGAGCCGCCGCGCAAAACGTCTGTGCCCTCGCAGTGTCACAACTGTCAGGTGTACGGACACTCCGCACGAAACTGTCTCCTGAAACCCAGGTGCGTTAAGTGCCTCGGCGACCACTCCACCAAGGAGTGTTCTCGCACTAAAGACTCCCCCGATCCCCCGAGCTGTGTTCTGTGCCGCGGCGTGGGTCATACCGCGAATTATCGCGGATGTCCCCGCGCCCCGCGCACAAAGCGCCCTCGCTACCCCAGGCAGACGTCGCCATCTAAGGCGGCCGCCGCTCCCGCCCGCCCTCGACCCCCGCCTTTCATGTCCCGAGAGGCCTTCCCGAGCCTGCCGAGCACGTCTCGTGCACCGGCAGCGTCCGCACCCGCGACTAGCGCGCCCCCCCGCCCCTACCGGGCCCCTCAGGCTCCGTGGGCTCCTAAGCCCGCGTACCAGCCCATTCCCAGACCTCCGGCGGCTAATCCTTCACAGGATCACCCCGCCTATTCCTTCTCCCTATCGAGTATTGACTACGCAGGTCAATTACTCATCTTCCACGAGATCTCGGAGATCTCGGCATACGAAGAAACCGCCCGAAATCCTCTTCTAGGATCCGTCACTGCAATACATAGGTTTCCAGCCATCGCGGCTACATTACAACGGCTCGCGGGCTGAGTTGTTCAAAATAAATAACTCATATAAGATAGAGTAAATCGCGTATTTACGTCTATCTTCCCCTAAAAACGACCGTTCAATAATAATAATTTTTGTTATGTCTATTTTTAGATTTCGGCGCCGTCGCCGTTAAGTAAATTTAAATTCGATCTTATTAAATGCGTGTTGCGCCCGAATTATCTTTTAGTGTTACAATAAAAATATATTTCAATAATTACGGCTACATATTGTTTAACAATGTAGACAAATTTAAAGACAATGGAAATGTTGATAATTTAATTTCCAAGTGAATTGTGTCACTTTTATTGTCATTCTGAAGACCTATTAATATTACTTATCAATTGTTTATGTATATTAATTAACTTACAGTAAAAAGTAATGAAAAGCAGTATTAATTTTCTTATGACCACATCGAAGTTTTTTTTTTTTCGAACTGACTAAGGTATTGACCAAGCAAGGTCTTAACAATGTGGTCATAAGAAAATTAATACTGCTTTTCATTACTTTTTACTGTAAGTTAATTAATATACATAAACAATTGATAAGTAATATTAATAGGTCTTCAGAATGACAATAAAAGTGACACAATTCACTTGGAAATTAAATTATCAACATTTCCATTGTCTTTAAATTTGTCTACATTGTTAAACAATATGTAGCCGTAATTATTGAAATATATTTTTATTGTAACACTAAAAGATAATTAAAATTCAAATCCTTTTAATTAGAACAATTATAAACTTGAAAATGAAATTAGCTGCTGATCCTTAAATCTGTATACTAGTGAACTTACTAATTTTAACGTTGACCTTGACAAAAAACCTTGACAAATTATATATCTAAATCTTCCTAATGAATCACTTCATCTATTGGTGAAAACCACTTGAACATGCGGTCAGTAGTTTTTGAGTTTATCGCGAACAGACAGACGTGCGAGGGGACTTTGTTTTATACTATGTAATGATGCTAGGCGAAAAAAGGTATTCTGACTTAATCGAAAACTTCATTTGTCAAATTTCATTAGAATCTGACCAATTGTCTGAGTATTATTGATGAACAAACTTGCAAAAACAAACATGCTTTCATATTTATGTAATTTAGAGTAGATCCGTTACATTATATATATACCTAGTCTTGCCATAAATACTGTAACAAAGAAAGAAAATATTTTCTATTGCAAATAACATTTATTACTTTTACAGTGTGTTAGTTTAATACATAAATATAAAACAATTTCAAATATAAAAAGCTTATTCGAAGTGGTTTAAACGTTGAGACCAGATATCAATAGAAGCACGCACTCTTTCCATGGGAAAATTCTTCACTGCCAATCGTACGGATTATCATGACGTTTAAAGCAAGCCGTACTCTCTAAAAATTACCATAAATCATAATCCAGCGGATTAAGGTCGGGACTAGACGACGGCCAGTCTTCAGCTCTGATGAAGTCCGAAACGTTCGTTTCCAACCAAGACTGCGTAGACCGAGCTTTATGACCGGGCGCCGAGTCTTGCTGGAAGAACCATTCTTGAACATGGGTTTGTTAAGGGGCATCACTACCTTCTCAAGAATGATATCTTGATACACATGTGCTGATGTTTTGATACCTTTCTCACAAAAGTATGGCTCAGTCACTCCTTCATAGCTAATACCCCACCAATCCATCACTGAAGTTGGATAGTGTCCACTTTGCACTCTGCCGACTAATTGGGAAGTTTCCTTAGAGCTTTGAGCATAAATACGGTCATTGTTTTTGTTAAAATGTTGCGCAATTGTAAAAAAATTCTCATCCGTAAACAACATTTTTCTGTGACCTCCCTTTGCGTACCGCTTCAGTAATTGTTTCGACTTTACCACCCTATATTTTTTTAAATTATCAGTTAAGAAATGACCAGTACGTCTCTTATAGGATGCAAGTCCTAAGTGATCTTTTAAAATACGCGACATGGTTCTAGGTGCTATCTTCATCTCCCGAGGTAAAATCATTTGCTTTCGGATAGGATTTCTTCGAAGCTTTGACCACCTTTTTCGTACGAACACTACCGATCTTTTTCTGTCACAAAAACAGAGGAGGTCTCATTATACCTATTAATAGCCCGGTACACAAACATTTTACTAATACCAAGCGTATACCAAGTTTTAAATATTGCATATGGCTCCATATCTACTTTGTGTAATGCAATCACAGCGATTCTGTTCTCTTTATCATCCCACTCCATTTTAATATCGCAAAATATTGTACGATGTATTGGCACCAATATGAGAAAACTCAATGAATTAATCATATAAAAATGACAGATTCCAAATACAAATGTAATATTTTGTTTATTTTTAATTGTAACAAACAGTATTTATGGCCAGACTAAGTATATATATAATTGTGAAGGAACAATAAAACGATGGTAGTGGCCTTTCTAATACTCAGCTTTAATAGAAAATCTGTCACTAAGTGTTTATAGCTGTGTTCGGTGGCTGAACTTGCGAACTTACAATCTTCTGTCGTACCATCAGTTATTATCAAATTAGATTAGACGTACAAAGTATACAAAAAACTCAACTTGTTCCGAAACGTGAAAACGTGATGTGATTTCGTAGTCCGGTGAAGCTGTTAAGACCTTGCTTGGTAAATAGTGTAGTCAGTTCGAAAAAAAAAAGTTTACACCTTATAGTGAGTACTATCTACATCAAAATGTTAATTCAGTATAATACTAGATAGGGAATAAATTATATTGTACGTCTATATTAAGAATTTATATGATCACTATGAAATAACTGACAATTGCGAATTTTTAGAAGAAAAAAACATCTGGTTCAATTGATTTTGAACACATCAAGTAAAAGATTAGTCATAAAAGTCACATGTATGATCTTCTTTTAATGATAACCGGAAGTAGAAGAGTACGTGACAATAAGTACGCTTTTTATTATAGAGGCTGAGCAATGACAATAAAAAAATATAGACAAAGTTTGGAAAACTTATGGTTTTTAGTTTTAAATTAACTCGGAAGACTGACGCTTTGTAAATAATGGTAGGATATATAATATAACATTTACGTTATTTGTTAAGTATCCTTGAAATATAATAGGGTATTATCGAACTTTACTTACTTTCAATGTCTGTGCAGTTGTTTATTGGATATTTATATTACGACAATGAGAAATTAAATAGCAATACCGATTGAGATAAACATTGTAGTTTGTTTAATGCGATGACTGATGATGATGATGATTTTTCTAAAAAATCAAAATATCCTTTATTCAATTTAGGCCTTGAGAAGGCGTTTATGAACGTCAAAGGTTTCACCGGTTCGGAAAACAACCCAGTCATTGAGAAGAACTGACAAGAAACTCGATCTGGTTTATTATCTTCATGTTATATATTTTTACAAAACATAATTAGTAAACACTCGTTTTTAGTGGATGCACAGTGAGGGGCGTCATTTCCAGGCGTATTGCGTATTCCAGACGTTCCTTCACATATTGATCCACCCTATAATAGAATTAAGATATTAAAAATAAGATAATAGTAATTCTGATTTGTATCTGTCTGTTTAGAACCTTTGTTATATTATTTCATAATTTCACCTTAATTTATTATATAATTCAAGGATAACCAAAAATATTATTAAGATTTAATTTAAGCGAATTTTTTTACTAAGTAATATTTTTGTATGTTTTCTTTTATATAAAGTCAACATATTTTTCTGATTTCATGTGTGGTTTAGTAAGATAAAATATTGCTATTGTTATGCGATTCACGTTGGCTTGGAGATTTAAATGCTACTTTAGAGCTATTTATTATTAATAAAGTGTTATTTAAATCATTACTTGAAATATTCTATAAAATGTGTATTAATTATTTGCGTGTATATTTCTGTATAGTATAGCATTGCAATGAAAGAAATACGTGTAAGAAATGTCAGCGCGGCGATTCATGGTACAAACGTTTATATTAAATTCATCATGAAAAGCCGATTGTGCTTGGGTATAAATATTCTACTAAATTTATTTAAAAAAAAACACTATTTAGTATTAGCTTAATGAATTTACAAAATTAAAAAAAACTTCGCGTGTTCACTTTCTATGAATACCCGTGTCCATAAATATACAGTTTATTATTATTCATATAAATAATACTTTTCAATATTAAGCATAATATTATTCCCTTTTGTAGAGTTGAGCTCATACGCCAGGATTTGCAAAAATATCAAACAGAGAAAGATCGCAAATCAGATTTATATTTGAAGAAATGTGAGGATTATGAACATGGAAAATTATTGATGAGATCTATAGTTAATCCAGATTTATATCAATTCCTAGAGGACTATATAGAGGAGGTAAAATATTGTTATATATTATTTTTATGATTCCAAAGTTCCAACTGTTCATTTTTTGATATTTTTTTAGGATTCCACACCGGGGCCAACCCATCAGGAACAGTCGCAATTTGCACAAATATCATCTTTAGCTACAGTAAGTCAAACCTTTTTTTATTACTAGAGCATCTAAAGAAATTATTATCAAACGTTTTATATCTGTAAGCGTTAATTTATGATTGAAAGTTATTTTGTGTTGTATGACATTTCATTATTTTTACTCATGAGCAAGTCGACAATGCAACATATTTCATTGTTTACTTGATATAAATTATGTTGGTATTATAACATTTTCTCGCTTATTATTACATATTGTTTATGGTAGAAATATTTGGGACCTTTGAAATACCTCTCATCTCCGGGTCTTTGAATGATTATATCTGGCAGTTCTGGAGATTAGAGCCATTATTGTTAACGAACGATTAGTTTAATTAAATTAGTCGATCGACGAAATTATACGTAATCGAGGATGTGTCAGTCGTTATCGTACTTTCCTATATGTAGGGTGGGAGCAGTCTATATGGAATATAAGAGTAAACTATAATTATAAAAGCAATTTATTCACAATTATAAAAATGTGTTAATTTGGGATAGTGATGATGACTGCGAAATCTTTGAATTAGTTGGACTGTCGCTGTTCATTGTCAAAATAACTATATGTTGACTACATATGTTTTGATAGGAGTCCAGTTGAATAACTAAGGGCACTAGTGTCCACGTCCAGTGATATATATTTACCATTTTCTTCTTAATCAAAGTAAAGTAAATTCAGTGTTTTCATAATATACTATTGCATTGTCATTTTAATTTTTATGTACTTCTAATGTGTTTTAAGTGCTAAGAAGTTGTGTAATGTCTCGATAACTTATTGAATTAACAGTTATGGTAAAAAATTAGGAACACGGGGCAATCTGACGAATTTATAATAGAATACCATTAACACCCCTTCTTTATTTCCAAGGACACAAACACCACTAATAATTTATGTTTGGTATTTTTATTTACCCAAACAGTCTTGTATTCACTTGCGTATATATTAGACATCATTTTCAGGGTATTAACTCACCTAATAAACCGTTTATGAGGCAATTGCTACAACGTGTATTCGAAAATGGAACGAGAAACTTAATGGAACAAGTAAGTTGATTTTATTACTAAATAATAGTGATTTAATTTCTTTTTTTAAATGATATCATAGAATGCAAACGAACAGGTGGGTCACCCGATTTTACGTGATCACTAGCAACAGCTGAGGAGTCGCAAGTGCGTTGGTAACTCGGGCTTGGGGGG
>MU158704.1:1013510-1043023 GCA_015888305.1 Antheraea pernyi
GGTGGGAGGCGGGGGGGGGGGGGGGGGGGGAGGGGGGGCGAGGAGACAGGGAAGGGGAGGTGGGCCGCTGGCGCTATTACTGACCAAACGAAACGCAGCAAACAAACGTGGGTGTTTCTGTGGGTCGGGTAGTACCGGGGGCGAGCCAGTAATAGCTTCAGCGTCTCTCTACCACCTACAAATCACATTTATGTCCAATTTATTATGTAGAAATAATGTTCCAATTGTTTGAATATAAACTAAAATCAGTTTTATACATTTTCAGCCTTCTACGTCTTCCAATAATTTGGACAATCCTATATTAAAATCATTAACATCTTTTGCACGGTCGAGAGTTGCTCCTGTAAAAAAAGGTACCGCAGAGGTATTCCAGACGCTACTAGATTTGATGTGTGACAGCAGTAAGTATACTAATATATTCCACTTAAAAAAATTATAAACAAAAACTTTTTTTTTTCGGACTGACTACTCTATTGACCAAGTAAGGTCTTAACAGCTTCACCGGACTACTAAGGCGAACGCTTAAGGCACTCAGCCGATTTTATTTTGACAACTAGCTCAATCTTCACGAAACTTTCACTGGCAGATATCTGACCTTATATAAAGTAATTCAAATAATTTTATTATTATTATATTCTATAATTTTATACTAGCTGCTAACCCTGGCTTCGCCCGCAGTGCTATCTCTAAAACGGTTAGACCGGTTATCACGAGACTTTGACTGGCAGATAGCTGACTTTAGAAAAAGTAATTTAAGCAATTTTAATTTATATTAGCTGTTAAGCGTGGCTTCGCACACTGTGCTTTCTCCAAAACGGTTAGACCAATTTTCACGAGACTTTTACTGGCAGATAGCTGAGTTTAAAAAAAGTAATTTAGGCATTTATTCAATTTCTTGCGGAACAGACAAGCGTTTATTTTTTTGTATAGTCACAAACTCTCAATTATAATGGCAATGTATATTAAATATAATGAAAATGTAAATCTTTATAATAATATTTTAAGTTTTTGTTTAATTAGTTCCTTATACAGTGTAAGTGAGCACTGAGGTAGTTATGTTGTGGGTTAAGGTTCCAAATATGTTGCAGATGATAAACCTCATTTAACACGTTGTTAGTATTTATATATCTAATATACACCTTACATGTTACCGTAAGTGACGTGCGTGTCGTACTTATAATTGCTTTGAAAGTGCATTTCTATAATTGTACATAGTCTCACAACTTTATAATTTATTAATACGATTAAAAAACGCGTGCGAAGCTGCAGGTACAGCTAGTTTATAATATTATAGGGCCTATATAGTTATAATTAAAATCCATTTATAAGGGCCAACCAAGCATCAACAAGTTTGTTGTTTGTTTCATAGTTATTTCATAGATAAAAATTGTAATGTAATAAATACAAACTGTTACACTTAGTGGTAATTAAACATTATATTCCTTTTCTATATATCAATAGTATTTAAAAAAATATGCTAGTGGATGAATGGTATCTGTTGTGATTTTCTTTGTCAGTTTGTTGGTAATTACTGAAACAAAGTGTCGTTTTAAGATTTTATGTTAACTTAGAGTCTTTATAGATTTATTTCATTTACTCTAAAATCATGCCTTATTGTAATATATCGTACTCATATGCTAACTGGTTTGACTGTTTGTTATATAAATAAAAAATACAGCTGAAATTATGAACCAACTGATAAATACCGAAATTATAATAAACGGAATGTGATATCGTCGTTTAATTTAAATAAAAATTATGATGACGTCGTTTATTTATAAAATGCTCTTTTTTTTTCAGGAAATTCTTGCGATCACGTAAACAATATAAACGAACCTCGTACAAATGACATTCTGAACTTGGAATCGTTGCCTTCTACATCAAGTTTTAGTAGCGTGATAACTGGATTTACTCAATTAATTAACAGCGGGAAAGCGAAAAGTCCATCGCCCGAAGTAAATTCGATTGCGCTATCTTCGGCAGGGAGCTTGTCACCGCCTTCGTTCTCACGTCCAGTTGTCGGTGTACCGAATAATTTAATATCATCACCTCCACCGCAGTATATACCATTCCAACCGAATATACCGCCACCCAACACAAGACCAATGTTTCCACCACCGATGGGTCCCGTTCCCGGCGGTGAGTATTCAATGATCTTGGCGCTTGCATAATTGTATTATCAATTATCAGTTAACATCGTGTACAGTACAGCAAGATTCTTGCTAATATTATAAATTAGAATGTCGTTTGTTTAGTTTTTTCACGACTTACCTACTCAACAGATCATTATGACACTATGCATATATATTTAAAGTACGAACGAATTCTCCCGCGTAGTTCGTTAGTGGAAATAAGAGAATGGGATGAGATTTAAAAAATACACTTCAGAAAACTCACCATGATATAAACTATAGACATGGTCAGTAGGGTAATGTCTCTTCGTAACTGAAGTGGTTCAAGATTGTTAGTAATGTTTGAATCATTCACAATATGGACAGATCGCTGCAACCTGTCTAAGGTACCAAGGCGGTATTGGGCGGGACTGTCAGAGAGATGTGAACAGTTCACCATGCATGACCGGACTTGTGCCTTATAAAAAAAATTTAGGTGGCCGAGTATAAGAAACCTATCATCATCTATCATAGGGCAGAGTATCAAGAACATATGCAAAGTAGTATATAATTAACTACTACGTAATAATTATGTTGTAATAATGTATACTACGTAATAATTATGTTGTAATAATGAATACTTCGTAATTGGCACTGCTTATTATCATATAAAACTAATTTTAATGTGTCACACATACTTAGTGTTATTTTCATTGATAACTTCATGATCAATTCCTTATTATTTTTTAGGCATGCCAAACACTCATCCATATAACCCAGCTGTACGAATGGGTGCGCCTCCAATGATGACAACTCGGCCTCCTGTTGGCAGTACTTTTCCAACTCAGCAACCTGGACAGAACGTCGTTCGATACCCAGGCAGTTTCCCTATGCAACCACATTATTATCCTCCATATCAATAACATACACTAGGTATGTACACGTTACACAAAAAAGATTTCAGAAAAAAAAAGCTGGCGCTCATCTATTACTCTGTAAGCAACGGCTGCCGTTTGTAATGTTAAAACCAAAGGATCAAAGTGATAGCAATATATAAAATAAGCTGTTGGAGGACTTTAATCAGTATTATTCATAATAATTGCCATATTAAAACAAACTGTGATCATGAAGACTGATATTGATAAGTTAAATCTAGTTAATACCAAATGACTATTTTATATAATTTTTTAATGAATTTATAGGAACAATTACATTAATCATTCCATACTTGAATTAAGAAAGAAAAATAATTATTACATGTACTTTTACACCTTTTATATACACAATTTTTATACAATTTTATATGAACAATTTTTATACAATGAAAAAAAATTTATTATAATAATGATATTAATAATATGTTGCAATCGATATGATCACATTGTTAGCTAGAATAATGTTAACAGGGTTTTAATTATAGTTTCATTATGTAATCTACGAGTCATATAGTTTAAGGTGTATATTTTAATCTCTACCGCTTTGTCATTATACACGGATTTACTACAGGATCTCAGCGGTATACAACAATACCATAAATGAAATAATAACTTAATTCAATTGACTGACAATTTGTATATGTATGTTGTGATTGTGATCACTTTGAAACAAACAGGAGATGAGACATTGATTTTGTCTGACAGTGCTTCAATATTCACTTAAATGAAGTGCTACACTCTACTGTTACTAATATGTTGACATCAATATTACCATTTTTTCAGTTTCTTTATTTTAACTTTCCATCCAGGATATGTTTTATAATATGTGTTCCGTATATATATTCCATTCATTTTTCTGTTGTCCTCTAAATTATAATAACTTTCAAGATATGACTAACAAAAGCAAGGATATGATGTAGTCAAGCAAATAATATCTCAATATTCAGTTGAAACACTGTCACTCGTTATCAATTCATAATCAAAAAAATTGTCAGCACACATAGACGTGAAAATTTACGTTTTACATTAATTTCAATTATAAACAGCTGGCGCTACACGTAATGTCGAGTACAATATCCAATCACAAAGCAGATATAATAGTTGGTGCTTAAATCATTATAGTTATACTTGAAGTTGCTGGGGTGGTGAATTATCTTTTATCGTTTAGCTATATTCATGTTTAGGATGACAATATTAATCATGCTTTAATAATGGGAATCGGCATCGAATACCTTACATATGTGTAACAAAAAACTTCGCAATTTGGGATGCCTATTGACGATGGGCTGAATATGAAAATTGTTGTTGACATGTGTTCTTACACTAATCTAGACATTTAATTTAGTTATTAATTAGAAGTATATGATAGAAGTAACAATGACAAGGGTATTAAATTAAATTTACCGACGTGTTCAGTGTAGTCTCTTTAAATAATTAAAAACCCATCATTATATAGCAAAGATGGGACGTATGACAAGAGAAATTTGTCACTTTTTTGAACGGTTACAAATAGACTTTTGTTTAATCTGACTTTGAATGATTGAGTTTATCGCATTTGAATTATATGAATTTTTAAAATTAAGTGTAACTTCTTAAATTTAACAAGTTGTTACTACCTGTGTAACTGACGATTAAAAACGCGTTGGTACGTACAATTAATGCTGTCATGAACTTATAATTTTTGCATAATACAAATGCCGTTCAACAATGTGCTAATATCTTGAACGTTTTGATATTCGTTTCTAGGCGTGATTTTTTATATCTGTATTACCATATGTATGCACGGTCATTTTTATATCAATATTTCAGTATTTACTTTTGATATACTAGTTTTTAAGAATTAAGGTGCTTTATATTAAGTCAATACTCGCGTTCTACTAGGCATCAGATTTATTTTGTATAATTTTAGATAATAGTTTAAGTTTCGAACCATCCGAAATATATATATCTATTTTACAGTATAACTATGATCCATTTAATAAAGTAAATTTATGTCAGTGTCCGCTTGCAGCAGACAGCAGACGTTTATTTTAATTAATACAGAGAATGATAACAAATTATTATACTTCAATATTAATCGTACTTCAGTATCAATTACACTGAACTGCATCTACTTAAAGTTATGTTGATAATTGTATAAATGGTAAAGTTTAAGCGTAGCATTAATTCTGGCGTGGATAATGAATGAAATCTTCAATCTTCTACAATATATTTGCCGTCGTCCATTTGAAACGAACGATAGTTTGTCGAATCGAATTACACTGTCGGATAACTGGTTAAAGAAAACTTTAAAGGCACGTATCAATTATACAGTAATTATAGGTACAATGAGATCAGCCGTCAGTCGCTCGAAACAATCGCTTCACGCAGAACGGGTGGGTATAAACGTTAGGGTCATCGACTAGGAAAACGAGTGACGAACTGATAAAATATTTACCCAATTCTATAAGCATTGGTACCCCTCTTATTGTCTTTGCCGAATATACTCGATAAGTTACAAAAAAAGATAAACCTCAAACCAAATAATTTATATTAACTTTTAAAATATAAGTCTCTCTAGAACAAATTATTCTATATTGGCCTAATACATTTCTTTACCAACGGACCTGGGCTAGTTTTCTTTGTGAGTCCTATTTTTTAGAAAAATGTTATAAAAATATATCTTCCTTTAATTTGATAGATGGTTTGCGATCACATTGCGATTCAATTAAGCTATTATATTATATCCTTAGTGAATGGACACATCTCGATAAAAAATCGTTCTACTTGTTACAGCACGCTTTGTTATATTCGACACCTAGCTCTATATTTTTTAATATTGAAGTATAATAATCACTGGAATTAAATCAACTAGTCTTATATTTTAAATTCGATCTTAAGGAAATATTTTAATATAGAATTGCAAAGAATATTGTAAATGGGTTTTTTATGTTCAGTCACATTAAATTTTTGTTAGTGCAGTTGAATTACAAGTCTCAATTAAACGTATAAGATTAAGATATACACTCATATATATATATATATATATATATATACGTATAGATGGAGTTAAAGAAGTTTTACTTCAGTCGTGTGGACTAAAGCACACTCGTTTTTTTAATTTTATTTATATACAAGGTCAATGACAAGGTTCCTGTATTTTTTGTGTTCTAGAAAAATTATATATATAGATATATATATAATACGTTTTACGGCAACCTAGTTGGTCGTAATTTATATAAAAGTCTATGAAGATTTATAATTCTACTGTAAAGTTAATGTCGAAAGTGCTCAATTGAAAAAAATAAATCACATTGTACCTGAAATATTAATCTTAAAATAAGTTCGTCACCATTACCTGATTAGATAATAATTGTTTGCTGGAACTTACATTATTTAATATGCAATCAATATAACGAAGAATGAAGTTGGACATGTCTGTTTCTAAAACTCGACTCACCAAATTAAACAGAAAGGAGTATAATTTTTTTCTCTATTCCTTACTGTGATCGACATTCAGTCGAGTATGAATACATTAATAATGTAAGATTTGGCATACATACTTATACTTAAATTAATTAATGGCGAAAGTTTTGCTGTTGCGAATATAACTTGTATAATTATTATGAAGATTTACAACAATGATCGCCGTATGGAACGAGAGATGACTATTCTTGTCTTCATCGTAATCCTGCAACAAGTGAAAATGTATTGTTCGTAACTTTGTACCTGAGGACCCAAGTCACTTACGGAAAGGACGAAGATTACAATACGTTTACCTGACGATCAGAATGACTCAGTCCGGTGAAGCTGTTAAGACCTTACTAGGTCAATAGCATAGTCAGTTCGAAAAAAAAAACAGAATGACTCACAAGAAATAACAAATGATATTTTTCTCCTAAAAAAATATTGATTTTTATCAGTTAAAGTTTCCAATACATAGATTAAGAAGTATTTTCACAATAGATAGCCTAATTATTAGTATATTGTTACAGTTAATTCTATTACCATATTATTTCGTCTCTACAGACACAATAGTATAATCAAAAATTACCTTGCATATGTCGTTGGAAATAGTAAAGTTTGCATAATGTTGGTAAAGGGTGTGCCTTATTTTATTATTTTCCTGTGTACATGTAAACCTCAATTGTTATCTTATATATAAAATTCTCGTCTCAAAATGTTAGTAATCATACTCCTCTAAAACGGTTTGACCGATTTTTATGAAATTTTATATGCATATTCGGTAGATCTGAGAATCGGCTACTATCTATTTTTCATAACCCTAAGTGATACGGGTTGTCCACCCCTAACATTTACTTTTTATTTTTTGGATATTTTGTTATAATTAGGCATTAAATAATACACAGTCATTTTAGTAATTAATCGAGTTTCTTGCCGGTTCTTCTCGATGACTGGGCTGTTTTCCGAACCGGTAGTAGCTTTGACGTTCTTAAGCGCCTTCTCAGGGCCTAAATTGAATAAAGGATTTTTTGATTTTGAATCATTTTTCATCCCACTCGATAACTGATCAATTATCACTTGGTAAGTTATACCAGAGAAAGAGCTAATTAAAACCAAGTCGTCGTCTTTTCTGTGACTGTTTTTCACATGTATTTAGATTAAAATTTCCCTGAGCTTATGGCAAAGCTAAAATTTTTGTACAAAAAAGCCTATTTTATCAATCTTTTATCTATATATTCTATCTATCTATACTATAATAAAACTGTAACAAAGCCAAGTCTGTACATTAAATATTTTTTGAAAATTTTGATCGGGTTAGACTTTTTTACCGATCTATAAGCCAAAAATAATCCTTTCACAATTTTTGTCTGTCTGTTTGTCAGTCTTTCTGTTCCTGTGAAAACGTATCACTCTGAAAGCACTGAACCAATTTTGACAAAACTTGACACAGTGACACCAAATATTACAAGGTTACATTTAGGATACTTTTTGTCCCATAAAATGCAGGGAGTTCTCCAGGATAACAAGAAACAAAAAATTGTAGTTAATGTAACTAGACTTTTTTTGCGACACATTAGTACAAGAGCCAGCAACGTTGGAAGAACGAGAATTTTAGAAAAGTTGGTTCTTTAATATGACGATATATTATGTTCTTCCAAACAGGATTGAGGATACCTGATAGCCGGTTTACGTTGTGTTTTTTAATGCGCATCACAACTTTACACGTTAAAATTTTGATTTCTAAATAATTTTAGGAACGTCTTTTTTCAGTAACTTTTAAACGCTATTCAAAACATGAATTTATCACTGCCACACAATTTTGTTATTGACAATACTGTGCCCGATGATATTCTTTATAAATAAAATAAATAATTTCAAACAATTTTAGTTTTTCCATTGCAAAGAACATATTTTATTTTATTAACCATTATGGTATTGAGATTTCACCGTAAACAATGATAAACGTAGACATATGACTTGGGACTGACGGCATCTTGAATACATGCGTCTATAGCAGGCGCTTCCACAATTATCGCTGTCTTTATCATACAGCCAGTGTTGCGCTACACTATAGCTAAGTTATTCTATACATATTATTTTTAATTTACTCTCTTTTATGTCTAAATAAAATATTATTAAAATTACAGCTATCTTAACATGGTTTGAACATACTTTTTTTTATTTACAAAAAATGGCATCGGGCACTTTATTGTTAATAATAAAAATGTCTGGCAATAATAATTTCATGTTTTAGTTGCGTTTCAAAGTTAGTGAAAAACAAAACATTCTAAATTATATAAAAATCAATATTTTTGCCTGTAAAGGTGCGATATGCACTAATAAACACAACGTTTAACGGCAGGCAGATAGCCCGCACGCTGTTTGGAAGAACATAAAGATATATAAAAAACTGGCTTATTCGAATTCGCTGTCGAAACCGTTGCTAGCTCTTAGTCGAATAGTTACAACAAGTGACAGTTGACGCGTCGTGCTCATATCTTTTTAATATTTATATTTTTCTTCAATACAATGGAGTGTGAAAAAGTTTAGCATACAAGTTGAAAATAGTTATGATATCATTCAATGTTTAACGTTTCGATATTTGATAAAATTAATATTCTAAATATTGTTGAGACTTGATTCATTTCATTTCATGATTGTTTCATTGGACTTTTAAGTAAAGCTGCGAACAAGTGCTAGGCTTATTTTAAAAGATTTCTCACATACCAACTGGGTATATGTTTTAGTGAGTCCCTGAATAATTTGGATTCACAATTGGAAGTGCTATATGTCGCTGCAATCGGGTTTTAGGTTTTTTAAGATTATTTGCGTTTAAAAATACACTATGGTTTTTCCGAAGTATCAATATTAGTACACAGTAAAGCAAGGAGTATTATATATACTACTAGCTGACCCGTGCAACTTCGTCTGCACCGAATCGGTTGTTACCGGTTTCAATCTCCTTGCTTTACTGTGTACTAATATTGATACTTCGGAAAAACCATAGTTAATTTGTTCTCCTGTTTATGTGTACAGTATTAATTTGAAAGTTACCTGAGTATTCGTTTAAAAAATAAATGGATAGTAGGTGTTTTTAAAAGTAAACTATAGAAGTTATTCTAAAATGTAAAAGTAATATTCCTTTTGTTATCTCGTTAATCTTATTATTTTATCCTAACAATAAAAAAAGCTAATGTTAATATTAAAAACTGTTTACGAGATAAAATACTTGAAGATTTGATTGATCAATTATTAGAGTTTTTTTGTTTTTTTTTAAGCATAATTAGTCTCTTTCTAATTATAAATAACGTTTTTTTTAAATAAACTATAATAAAAATGATGAAACCGCAATTGTGTATAGATCCTATAAATTAAATTAAATTTTGAAACCCAACCAACACCTTTTTCAAAATAAATACATAATAAAATAGTGGGCAGATTTCGAAATGTTTAAATTTATTATTTGTATGAATAATAAACCCCGTTCTATAGATGTTGAAACATATTATTATAGTGTAGTATAATATATTATGTTCACATAACGAACGAGGAGGTTCGGACATTTCAACAACTCCTTCATAAGATTTACGTCCATTCTATCAGATCTTCAGTATTATAGTAATAGTTATATAGTCATCTAAAATTCATACGGCGATCAGTTTTACAATAATTATATCATAGTATATTACGAACAATAATGTTAAGAATTTGTTAACAGTTATATTTTAGCCATGTTTAAGAGTTTTTATATGTATATTTTATACGATCATTCAGATCAATTTTATATAGGCATTTTAGATATTTACGAAAATAAATTGTTAATAACCGAATGGGAAATTAAATCAGCCAAATTATCAAATGAACCGATTTAATAGCTGTTATTAAACCTATAAATTCTTTGCAATAAAAATGTTACTGTCCGTTATGTTTTTTTTAGCTTTACGACTAACTGTTGCTGGTAATTTTAAAATTATAGATAGAGAATATATATTTTGATAGTCTTTAAAAAAAACAAAGTGATATTAATTAACGTTTAAAAAACTAGTACAAATTCTTGGGCTGGCGAGGCTTTTGTTTAACGATGGGCCAATAGAACCATAGGTATTATTATCATATATTCCTGATAAGGTTACAATATTTAAAAGATATGATCGTATTCGTTACCAGTAAAAGACCTAAAATCCAGCGACACTTGATTCCATAACATCGAAAGCCCGTAATAAAAAAATATTAATCTCTTATTACTTTTAGAAATTCCATATACACTAATAAACATCCCAATATCATTTCATACGAGTATCGACAACGCTTTATACCTAAGAATTACTCCTGCTCATAGTATGTCTAGTTATAATTCGGCATATAAATCATGATTGTAAACGGGATAAAGTATGAATTTAGAAATTTTATCACATAAAAAATACCTATGTGCTTTTAGGCCAAGAAAATAAAATTATATTAATTAAAATATTTTGTTTTATTTACCTATAAAATAAGCAAATGCGAAACCTCATTTGCAATGCGGTTGCTGTTATAATAAGGTAAATAATTTATTTCTGATAATGCCTTGCGATATATTTATTTGAAACACGTACTGGGTACTTAGTTTTTTTTTTAATTTTCAGTCGCCGTCCATTTGGAGCTGAGTTTATAGCATTCAAGGAAAAGTCAGAACAAAGACAATGAAAGTGGTTTGTGAATTAGGGGCAAGGAAATCCGAGAACCCATTTTTAGGTACAAACCAATAGATTCTGGACATTTCCAAGATGTATTTGCAAGCACTATGGAGGCTCTTATTGTTTACCATTCGAACTGTTTATACTATTGTGTAATTTAATAGCTTAAGTAGAGAGGATAGTTTAGTATAAGGTACTTCATTTATTTACTTACATTATACTTTCAAATGATACACCAATGTTAAGTAGAGTTGTGATCACACATTTTGAGTGACTATAAATTTCTTTGTTTTTGAAACATCGTGCATTTTACTAATTTTATAATGCATATAATACCTGAGTTATTATATAATAATACCTGAGCTACTTTATAATGTACGTAAGACTATTTAAGTAAATATGATCTTCCTTATTTATCGTCAATATATTGTTCGAACAGCATTTTAAATATTCCGTTTGTGTGATACTTTGACAAAAAAAGCCCGTTTTGTTAAGTTATTTAAAGATAAAATGAAATTAGTTAATAGCACTTATACTCTTTTCTTAGGTAATACAAATATGATGTATAGGTACAATGTACTTGTTTATAACAATAGTATTATTGGGATACATTTTGAAATTTATTAGAGTAACAGTTTAAATATGTTTGAGTAAAAATTTCTAATATCAATGTTTAATATAACTTACGTTATATATAGGACTTCTACAAAGTGGTAAATATGCATCAATAGTACTTGTTTCATATGATTTGTATAGACGGAAATTTAAATGTATTGCATCCATGGGCTTTAGGACTGTAAGTAGCATGTTATGCTGACAATATATATATCCATATTTTCATAGTGCCTTCGATAGATGTTATTATATATATATTGGCACCTGGATGAAACAGTACAAACATCGTAAATATGACTAATTGCTTTTTTTTTTATTTGGCAAGCCTATCTTGTCGAATGATTTTGTGACGTAGTATTATTCGATTTTATAAAATTACCGTTTTATCTATCACTTTGTATTTGTCCAAGGAAATTTACGATCTCGTGTTGTACATAATACAATAGTATTGATTTGGCATATATCCATTGTGTGGACTTGTTAAATAAAGTTATTTATGATGTTACATAGCCTTAGAAGTTTACACGTTTTTATATATAGTCATCTATAACATATTTAATATATGACCTTAATTTTACATCATACTTCAACCATATGTTTATTTATTTGTTTTTCTGACATTAAGGCTGAGTTGTACCAAAATGTGGTTACCGTAACCTTTATAGTTAGCTATAAAAATTATAAGAGCCACTAAAAGTTACATTTACCAAAACCAGTTGCACCATCAAACGTTTTGTAATAGTTAAAGTTATTAGGGTTACTGCGTAAACAATGTAATTAGTTTCAAAAATCAAAGAGGGTAACAGTTTTTACGTCTAAGTCTTTATTATATCTGTCACCAGATGTTCATTGCGCGCAAAATCACTGCGTTGTCATTACTTTCCTTTGTTATTTACTTTGCATCTGTTTCCGTGAAGTTGTATGTTAGATATTTAAGTATTGATATATTTATATCTATGGTTAATTCAGAGAAAAGTAACACAAATACATCATATATTTTATTATATTTTGTGGTGCATATTCAATTTTAATAACGCGTAAATAGAATAGTTCATACTTCATAGTCAGCTGTTTTAACAAATGTTCTAAGTACAACAAAGCCAATGCCGTTTGCTAATTTTTTAGAAACCTGAAATTTTTCCAATAATACTTTTTTGTTACAACTTCATTAACTCCAGGAATATAAATTTTCAAATCAAGGCAAATTACTTTTAAATGTACTAGTGTTGTCATAGAAAGATCAATAGGTGGTAGAGCCACACTGAAGCTATTACTGGTTTTAGCAAGAATGGGTCGGCTCATCCGGGGTAGTACCAACCTCTCATAGAAAACCGACGTGAAGTAACAGTGCTTGCATTGCTGCGTTTCGTTCGGTCAGTGAGAGCGCCGGAGGACCACCAACATCAACTCCAAAACCCCTTCCCTCTCCTCTCCCCCTCTCCTCTCTCCCTCCCTCCCTTTCTCCCAAACACAGGCTGCATCGCGCTTTCGACTCCCCTGGTGTTGTTAGCGTCTATGGACGGTGGTGATCACTTAACATCAGATGACCCAGAAGCTCGTTTGCTTGCTATGACATAAAAAAAGAACAATTTTGAGTTTCCCAGAGTATTTCTCACAGTAATGACATATTTTAAAGTGTTTACTAGTAAACACAACTAATTCAAAAATTGACTTTAACAATACCGCTAACTGGGCAACATGAAGCGGTAATTGTTAACGTTAAACCGTGGCGTTATTTTAACAATTGTCAACTGGTGTAACGCAAAAACGCCTAACAATAACTTTAACCGAATTTTTGACGTGGACATTGACTGGTACAACAAAGCCTAAATGTCAATGTGTCCTAAGATGGTAAACATGCTAAACTTTCCGAACGAATGTCTCTTAACTGCAGTTGTGGGAACATACGTCAAGAAACTTAGCGACATACTTTAAACTTTAGAGTGGTAGTTAGCTAGATGGGCATTAGACAAAGCCTTGGCATAAACCAAATTTAATATTATAAATGGCAAAGAAACACGTTTTCACAAGTAAATTTTTTAACTTATTGCAATGAAATGGCTTTTTTTTTTTCGAACTGACTATGCTATTGAAAAAAGCCATTTCATTGCAATAAGTTATTGCAATGATTCAAATGCAATGATGCAAAGTAATTGCAATGAAATGGCATAGAAATGGTTGTGACCCGTAGAAGTATACGGGCTAGTTTTTATCTAATCTAATATCCATTATAGCATATATAATATGTAATTTAATGTAAAATTAAGGGCATATAATTACTGAGAAGCTTTGTTATCTCTTTATCGAATAGTTCTTAAGCATTCTCTGTCTAGTCAACCTCGAAGATTACTGCCATTAAAAGAAACCGACCAATCGGAATGCGCAGTATTTTGTAAGTAAAGCAGTAGAACCCAGTTCTCTATAATTATATTTTGTATTGGTTGACTTTTCTATTTCAAGTCTTCGTTGTTATAGCCTTTTTTTAAATATATTTTCATTGCCTAATTAATCTAATAGCTCACTATTATGTGGTTAAATATCTAAAACTGCTTCAATTGTAAGATAGTATATGGTTGATGTTTTTAATAAGATTTTATCCTTTAATTTTTCTACTTTATATGGGATACATAATTTAAATGGATTTTTATGTGTATTATTATTTTGTAATCTCTTTAAACTAAACTACATACTAAATTTTAGGATAATAAAAACGGGCTTTTAGCACAAAAAATAAAAACAAAAGCAATAAATTGAATCGATATGTAATTTTAGATTTAATATTTTAAGGGTTATTTTTATAAGATTATTATACAAAATGTGAATATTATAGGTATTAATAATAGGTATAATCTTTTTATTGAATTTTAAAGCTATTCAGAATTCGATTACAATTAAAAGTTTTTCATAATAAATTTAATACATTCGTTTACACATTTATTTCAAGAATATACCTCGCCATTGGCAGTCATCTCACTATGTGACTATTGTGACCATGCAAGCAATATCGTTGATATACGGTTTTCATAAAGCGCATACATAATATTTTTGATATTCACAGTTGATTTCCATAATTACATTGCTTATATCATCTGTGAATATGAAGTGATTTCCGATGAGGATAACTCCAAATTTATACGACTATTACATGACTCCAACGGACAATATTTTAGTAATGTTCATTAAACATTTTGATCATTATACTTTGTACTCATAACACTATGGGGTCGTTGATTTTAGTATACGACTTATTTTGTACTTAGCAGTGGTAGCTCCATGGCTAACCATAACCACTAATGGTTCTGCATTAATGATGGTTGTTTCGATGTATGTTCTGATTATAGTTTCCAATCTTGAAACTGAAGTTTCCAGAAAATGATAGATAATTGGAAATTGGTTATACATAATTAAAGTATGACTAAACAAATGTTTAATTAAATATAAGAAGGTAAAAATTACATAAGTAAACCTGTATTTATTTGTTCAATCTGAACAGCATATGTCAACAATAAATAACGGAATTCAAAGAGATTTGAAGAAGAACTTTATTCCATACATGAATTTCTATGGTTTTCAAAATAAATATGTGCTTCGAGCAAAGATTGTATTTCTATTATTACTCTACTTATCTTGCTTGGTGTAGTTGCATAATTACAAAATTGGTAAAAGTCACCAAGGTATTGTTAACACGTACCTTTTGTGTAAACAAATATATACAAATATTTATTATTATGAAATTTCGATTACTCATGTAATGAACTACATTTCTTTAGACCGTTTGTTGCATAAAAATTGAGGATGTACGACACAGAAGACATTACTTGATGATGGAGTGTGCTAAGAACAGCATCGAAAGAGAGTCTTTGATGAGAAGTAGTTGCCTGAACATTGGTATGTGACACAGCATCTTGGCTGAACCTTGTTCGAGTGAAGCTAATATGTTGTATGTCCTGGTAATGATACCTCATCAGCGACTCTCATGATGGAGTTAGAAAGTTTGGGGAACAATGGGGCTGATATGTCCGATGGAATAAAAGCCCCCACAAAATAAAAAATAGACCGTTTGTGGCATCTTTAAAATATTGCTTTAATCTAAAATTGTCACCTTGAAATCCTCCCATACTTTTAAGTTCCGTCGGAATAAATAAGCTTATAAACCAAATAAAGCACGTATCAACGTAATATCTTACATAGTTAATAGGGAGATTTTTAATCGGTTGAATGAACAAAAACTTTGAAATTATAGCCACATTTAAACCTTTTACAAAACAGCCAAAAGACTTCTAATACCTTCATTTTGCATCTATTACATTTACGGTTATATAATACTAGCTGTGTCCGCAGCTACCTCCGCGTGGATTTTCAAGTATAAACAGAGTGATTAAAAAAATCATAGATAATTAGGTGCATCAAAAATAAACATTAACGACTTAACTGGGCTTCGCCCTTTACGAACGATTTTATTCTCCAAGGCACAACGTGGCACACAAGCATGTAGTAGTTGTGGATGAATAATTCATAGTTGTAGCAAGTCTCGCGTTATTGTCTAACAGGCAACTAATCTCATCTTAAAAATATTCGTCCTAAATGGACACTACCAGACATTCACCCTCAATCAAACAGCAATGCAACACAGACCGAAGCTTAAAATATAATAGCATTTAAGAAAAATATCCTCTTGATAAAATAAATCTAAAGTTTAAACCAATTTACCTAGTCTTGCCATAAACACTGAAACCAAGAAAAAAATATATATATTGCAAATAACATTTATTACTTTTACAGTGTGTTAGTTTAATACATAGGTCCCCAAAGTGCTCCACATGGACCCCTGGGGGTCCATATCGAACTTCAAGGGGTCCACGGCAGCGAAAACAAAGTCTGGGGGTGTACGAGCTGCAAATGGGGGTCCGCGAGCTGCAAATGGGGGTCGACAATAATGAATGAATAAGTCGAGTCGAAAATTTTAACTTCCTATAAATAATAATGATAATGCGTTTGTACTTACATAATACTTTTTTACAATAAACATATAGGTAATCATTCTAAAAGGTAAATATTTATAGAATTTGATAAAGTTAAAAAAATGTCGACAATACAGTGTCGATTATTTGAAGTTTGGCTTTATTCCGTCAACCTCCGACAAACGATTGCCTATGTGCCTTCTGTGTAACAGAATTTTAAGTAATGACTCTATGAAACCCTCCAAGTTGGGGGGTCATCTGAAAAGTTGTCATCCTGAGAAATCGGGTAAAGATTTGAAATATTTTCAAAAAATTAAGGAAATAGTTCAGAAGGGACCACCGGTGGATGATATGTTTGATTCAACTTCACAAAAAAGCGATGATGATTTGAGGGCTTCTTATATCGCACTATTAATAGCAAAGTGTGGAAAGTCATATACTATCGGAGAAAAATGAATCCTGCCAGCTATTGAAGAGGTTTTCAAAACTCTGTTACACAAACCGGCATATGATATTATAAAGAAAATTCCTTTAAGCGCCAATACGGTTCAAAGACATATAGATGAAATGAAGTTGAAGTGTTCTTATGTAAACATTTAAAAACGATTGAATATAATATCTGTGGCAACAGATGGAGCACCTGCAATGTTTGGGCGTTATCGAGGATTTGTCAGCTATTTAAAGCATAATGTGCCCGAGTTGTATGCGTAATCCGTCGGCAACATTTAGTTGCTAAAAGTCTGACTAGTAGATTGCATCAATTTCTTCAATTTGTCATCAACACAGTAAACAAAATTCGGAGCAACGCCTTGAATTCTAGGCTATTTGTGCAGTTGTGTGAAGAAAATGATGAAAATTTTCATAGATTACTCCTCCAAACCGAAGTTCGTTGGTTGTCAAAAGGCTTATGTTTGGCAAGATTTTTTTCACTGTTTGAGACAGTTTTGAAGTTTTTGGATTCTAATGATCCAATATTGAAAGATGATTTAATTAAGTGGAAGCCAGACATTGCCTATTTAATAGATTTGTTTAGTAAATTCAATGAGGTTAACCTGCAGTTGCAAGGCGACAGTCTAAATTTGATATGGACCAAGTCCATTATTTCAGCTTTCCTTCTCAGAATTAAGCTTATGAGGCAAAAAACATTGGACGGAAAGAATTTTCTCAGTTTCCAAATTTGTCACAGACAAGCTGTCAAGATGATGATGTTTTATCCTATGTTGAACATTTACATACCCTTCACAAAGACTTTGAAATTAGGTTTGAAGATATCTTGACTATGAATATACCACGATGGATTATCAATCCATACGGTGAAATTGAAGAATCGAACGTTATAATTCAAGAAGAACTGGCCGCAATTAGCACTAATGAAGAACTTAAAGTAAAGTTCGGAAAAGGATATCAAAAATTCTGGCTTCAGAAGGACATACCTGTTACATATCCCGCATCATGGACTATTGCGAGAAAGTTAAACGTCGTGGGTCGCGTTCCTCAGATTCCGACCAGGGTTCCGTACGCCCGGCGGAAAAATTCGTTAGCATAGACGGCGTTCGGGTGCCAGCCCCGGCTATACCGGTAGTCACAAGACCGCGTGAGAGCAAGCCCAATTCTGCTTCTGTCTCGCTCCCCCAAACCGATGCTATGGCTAAGAAGCCTCGCCCTCCGCCCCCTGTTACTATTCAGGATATATCTAAGTGAATCACTATCTCCACTGCGATCAATAAATTAGGGATTAGGTATACGTCCGCCCTTAACACTCCGGCGGGTATACAAGTTAAGGTGATTAGCACCTCAGACCACCGAGCGCTAACAAAATTCCTTCGGGAACAGAAGTTAGCATATTTTACTTTTACCCTCGAGGAGGAACGTCTCCTCTGTGTAGTATACTGAGATCTCTACTGAAGACATTATTGCCTCCCTTAAGGACGACAAACTCCCAGTGCGCGAGGTATACCGGACCCGCGTACTAGAAAACCATATAACATGGTTCTTGTCATCCTGGATTGCTCCGAGGAGAGCAAAGCCATTTTCAATCTGACCTCAGTATGCAAGCTCACCGGCATCACCGTGGAGCCTCCCCGCAAGACCCACACCCCGTCGCAGTGCTATAATTGTCAAAGTTATGGTCACTCGTCGCGAAATTGCCAACTCGATCATGCCACAAAGGAGTGTGGGCGCACACCCGGCACTCCGGAACCTCCTAGCTGCGTGTTTTGCGGCAACGCGGGTCACCCTGCAAACTATCGCGGCAGTCCCCACGCCCCGCGCACACAACGCCCCCGCCAGGCGCGACAGGTGCCTAGGGCGCCTGTGGTCGCCGCCCGACCTCCACCTCCACCTCTCATATCCGTGGAGGCCTTCCCTGGCCTGCCAGGTGCCTCTCGCGCCCCGGTAGCGCCCGCGTCCACTTCGCGCGCGCCACCCTCTGTGCCGCGCGCACCACAACCCGGGCGGGCCCCTCTGGCCCCTTGGGCTCCCCAACCCCAGCCCCAGGCTTACAAGTCTCAGGCTCCCATCCCACAGGCACGGCCGGCACGCGCCGCGCCAGCTTTCTCTATGGGGCTCGCCGGAGTGAACTGGATTTTCCAGTTATTCCGGGAGCACGTTCTACAAGAAGTCCTTAACTTCAACACGGCTCTCTAGGCCGAGGAGGAGTTGGGCATGCTCAACGTGCTCGCGTAATACCCGAGTATTGCTGCGACATTGCATCGTATCGCCCGTTCACAAGGCTCAATTTTAAATAAATAAAATTCGCGGCTATGAATAGGATAAAACCGCGCGGTCTATCTCTTTCGTTTTTCAACGCGAGATCTCTTAGGACACAGCGCGATCTAGTAGCTGCCTTCTTGCGCGATAGACAGATAGACGTTTTCCTCGTCCAGGAAACGCTTCTAAAACCTAAAATGCGAAATCCTAGAATCGCGAATTATAATATAATCAGAAACGACCGTGTCGCCCGCGGGGGTGGCACCTTAATTTATTATAGGCGTTCATTATATTGCATGCCGGTAGATCCACCCGCTCTGACTAATATGGAAGTGTCAGTGTGTAAATTAGGTATGACCGGTCATCCGTCCATTATATTAGTGTCCGCGTACCTCTCACCGAATAAGCAGTTGTTAAAAACCGATTTGCAAGCATTGCTTAATTTAGGAGACTCAGTCATTATAGCGGGGAACCTCAACAGCGGGAACGTTATCTGGAATAGTCCGAGAACCTCTCGTAATGGGAGGATACTCGACGAACTAGGTAGGGTTCTCGCGTTTGACGTCATGGCCCCTCCGGAACCCACCGATTATCAGGATAACTGCCGTCCGTCAGTTTTAGACATAGCTTTGTTAAAAAATATCACGCTTCGGGTACGACTCATACAAGTCGTACACGAACTTGATTCGGACCACCGCCCGGTCAGACCGCCGTCAGAGAGACCTCGAAAGAGGTACAAGCGGCGAACGATCGCCGCTTTATACTCCCTGACGACGTGAAAGCGTTGATCACGGAAAAGAACGCCGCGACTCGAGCTCACGACGCTTACCCGTCTGTAGAGAACCGCGATCGATTACGCTCACTACGTAAATTAGTTAAAACTCGTATCTCTGAGATTCGGGGCGACAGGTGGGACAGGCTTCTGGAGGATCTCCGGCCGTCTCACCTGTCGTACTGGAGACTCACGCGCACTTTAAAATCAGATCTCGCCACTCCGATGCCTCCTCTCGACAGAGGCCCCGGGTTGCCTCCCGCGTTCGATAGTATAGATAAAGCAGAATGTCTAGCCGCGAGTTTAGAGAAACAGTGTTCGCCAAACACTGATAATACTGATGCTGTCCATATCGGATCGATCGAGTCGTCGGTAGAGCATGCACTCGCATCTCCACCCGCGGATACCCTAACCTCGATAACTTTTGACGAAGTTTCAGCCGCCATAAAGCGTCTCAAGCTTAGAAAGTCCCCAGGTCCGGATGGAATCAGGAACGAGGTGCTGAGACTCCTTCCTGACCATATCATAGCTCTATTGGTCTGCATCTTCAATGCGGCCATGTCCCAGGGCCACTTTCCAGCCGCCTGGAAGAAGGCCGTAGTGATAGGCATACACAAGCCCGGCAAAAAAGCTACGCTTCCCGATAGCTATCGCCCGATCAGCCTGTTAGATACATTAGGTAAATTATACGATAGCATCCTTCTGAACCGTCTCCAAATCTCGATTACAAATTTAAAATTAATACCACCTGAGCAGTTCGGATTTCGTGCCGAACACTTGCACGAATCAAGTACATCGCCTCACGGAGTACATTTTCTCTAATTTTAATGCCGACCCGAAACGTAAACCGAAACGCACAATTGCAGTTTTTTTCGATGTTGCCAAAGCCTTCGATAAGGTCTGGCATGGAGGGCTCGTCCATAAATTATGTAAATATCACGTACCCGATAAGTTAATACATATTATCCACGATTTTCTCACTGATAGGACTTTCCGTTTTAGAGTGGATGGGGAACTATCCCTGCCCCACCCGATACGCTCAGGTGTGCCACAGGGCTCCATACTCGCGCCCTCGCTTTTCAATCTGTTCATCAGTGACCTACCTCGGTCTAAACGGGTCGAGGTAGGTTGCTATGCTGACGATACCGTTATTTACACTTCCAGCTTGCGGTCGGACTTTCTTAGGAAGCGCATCGAAAAGGCCGTTTGCACACTCGGTGAATGGTTTCGTCGATGGCGCATAGAAGTTAATCCTGATAAGAGCGCCGCGATACTCTTCGATCCTTTACGACGTAATAATAACCTCGAGCCCATCAGGCTATACGGAACCGATATACCTTGGGCCGACGAGGTCAAATATCTCGGTGTTACATTAGATAAACATTTAAATTTCGAGTCACATATAGATAGAGTACGAAACAAAGCCGCTATGGTTTTGGGTCGCCTCCATCCGTTGCTTTGTCATAGGAGTAAGATGTCCCTCAGACACAAGCTCACTTTGTATAAGACGTGTATCCGTCCCGTGATGACATATAGCAGTCCCGTTTTTGCGCATATGTCGAAAGATAATTTTCATAAGTTGCAGGTTCTTCAAAACCGCGTTTTACGTAAAGTGACCGGTGCCCCGTGGTACGTCCGGAGAGTTGATCTACATAGGGACCTAGAGATGCCTTCTATCTGGGCGTACGTAAAATCACTTACGATTAGTTATTTTGAAAAAGCCGCGAATCATCCCAGTCCGTTAGTGGTATCCGCCGCAAAATACGAACCCGTACCAAACGCTGCGCGTTGTAAAAGACGTCCGCGACATATTTTACCGACCCTCCCGATTAAATAATGGCAGTGAATGATCAGTACCAGCCTGTCTCTCCAAACAGAGCGTGCTCACGGCCCACGCCCGCGTAACCACAGATCACGCCGCCGTGGTCTGGGGGTAAATTTCGCTCCCGCACACCAGACTAGGCCCCCCTCGGCAGCAGCTCAAGCCTAGGTCCGTTCCCTCGGCGTGGAGCCCTTGAGTACGCTGCTCGCGCGATACAGTGACACAAAATCTTACATCACTGCGACAACATTACACATATCACCTCCACACACGTGCACGCATACACGCTTACACATGCAGGTGGAAGGGTTTTATTTTTTCCCCTTATCAAACTGAAATAGTTTAGAATATTATCCGATACGAAATATATATAAGAGTTGTTGAGGTATGTATGCTTGGTACACATATATGTTTCAACAACTCATATATGTATGAATAATTAGCTTAGTTTAGGCTAGTTCAGATAGGTCGCGAATTGCATGTATCAGGCAACAGCCAAAGCCGAGGTGTGCCGTGCACCCTTGAGCTAGTTGTCAAAATAAAATCGGCTGAGTTGCTTAAGCGCTCGCCTTAGTAGCCCGGTGAAGCTGTTAAGACCTTGCTGGGTCAATAACGTAGTCAGTTGGGAAAAAAAATAATTGCGAGGAAGTTTTTAATGGCATTTCCTTCTGCATACCTCGTCGAAAGGGGCTTCAGTGCCGTTTCCAATCTTCTATAAAAAAAAAGAAATAAATTAGAAATCACTGAGCGAGGGAATTTAAGATTAAATCTAACTAAATTGCAACGAAATGTAGAAAATTTTATATCGAAGCATCATGGGCATCCCTCGCATAGAGATCATTTATTTGTAAGAATTTTTTTTATTTAATTTGAATTCCTTAATAAATATAGAAACTTTAATATGTTTTTTTAAGTTTTTCACTTCGTAAAACCTACCAAAGTCAAGTTAAGAACAATTTCACCTATCAAAAACAGATTTGAATTTGATGAATCTGTAAAAATTTTATATTCAAGAGATAAGTGGTCCACTTAGTGCAGTAGAAATTGAAAAGGGGTTCACGAGAAGAAAAAGTTTAGGGACCATTGGTTTAATACATAAAAATAAAACAATTTAAAATATAAAAAGCTTAGTTGAAGTGGTCTCCATTGGCTGCAATACAGACCTTTAAACGTTGATGCCAGTTATCAATAGAAGCACGCACTCTCTCCATGGGAAAATTCTTCACTGCCAATTGTACGATTTGTTTTTGGGACTCCGAATTATCATGGCGGTTAGAGTAAGCTGTGCTCTCTAAAACTGAACATAAATCATAATCCAGCGGATTAAGATCGGAACTAGACGACGGCCAGTCTTCAGCTCTGATGAAGTCCGAAACGTTCGATTCCAACCAAGACTGCGTAGACCGACCTTTATGACCCGGCGCCGAGTCTTGCTGGAAGGACCATTCTTGGTTATTGAACATGATGTTGTTAAGGGGCTTTACTACCTTCTCAAGGATAATATCTTGATACACTTGTGCCGATGTTTTGATACCTTTCTCACAAAAGTATGGCTCAGTTACTCCTTCATAGCTAATCCACCAAACCATCACTGTAGTCGGATAGTGCCCACGTTTCACTCTGTCGACTAATTGGGAAAGCTTTGAGCATAAATACGGTCATTTTGTTTGTTAAAATGTTACTAATTGTAAAAAATTCTCATCCGTTAACAAATTTTTTCCGTAACCTCTCTTTGCGTACCGCTTCAGTAGTTGTTTCGATTTTACCACCCTATTCTTTTTAAAATTATCAGTTAAGAAATGACCAGTACGTCTCTTATAGCCTGCAAGTCCTAAGTCAACTTTTAAAATACGCGACAATCTTAAATTAAAATTTAAGATTTACGGACAGGATTTCTTCGAATACTTCCCCTTATTGCTTTGACCACCTTTTTCGTACGAACACTACGTGGACGGCAGGTCTTTTTCTGTCACAAACATCTACATCAATTCAATTAGTTATCTACATCAATGAACTCTGTTGCTTCAGTAGTAGATAAAGCAGGTCGTAAATTTTGGGCTAATTGAGCAAGAGAAATATTGTCCTCTCCATCCATCATCAGTCACATCATCTGAGGATATTGTTACGAGGTCTTTAAAACCAGCATGTTTAAAGCAGTTATCTATAGTGTTTTGTGAAACGTTTTTCCATGCTTCTGATATCATCAAGATGGGATCAAGAACCATAAACCTTTTTTGGTCGCTACTGTCAAGGTTTTGTATTAACTTAAACACTTGCAGTCTTCTATAGTGAGATTTTAAACACCTTATTACACCTTGGTACATTGGTTGCAATACAGATGTAACATTTGGTGGTAAGAACACAAGTTTAATGCATTTTAGATTAGTAACAGCTGGATGAGCAGGACAGTTATCAACCAAAAGTAGAACTTTCTGTTTGTTTCCTTTCAATTCAGCGTCCCAGTTTCTTAACCATATCTCAAAAATGTCCGATGTCATCACTTCACATTGTTTTCATAAGTTACCGGCAGTGAGTGTAGGTTTTTAAAGCATCTTGGTTTCTTAGATTTGCCAATAACTAAAAACTTTTATGACAGGATCCTGTCATATTTGCTGCAACCATGATCGTTAATATTGTCTTAGACATTTTTTTAAAAATAACTCTATACTTTTTACAGACTTCAGTACACTACACCTCCCGAACAATTCTCTCCCTTGAACTTTAAAGTCTTGTCTGGTGTCATATTGTAAAAAAGAGGTTTAGTGTAGCTAAACTAAATCCTATTGTTTTCTTTCCTGATTTTAATAGCCATTGAAGACAAATGTGGATACCTATTCAAATTGTTTACAATACAGCTTAACCGGTCGTTCTAACAGATCTAATTCTCCGAAATATTAGTTAAATGTGGTCGTTTTATGAGGTATGTCGTTATTAGCAATGTCGTATAAAGCAATGTTTTTAATAAGGCGGTCATATAGCATTCAGCCGGGACCTTTGTTCTAGGTTATTATAACCGGCATGTAGTTCTAAACGATGTCACAGTAAACGGTTTTGACTGTATATCACATTCGTATGTCTGTTTATTTTACTTTTAAGAAAACATAAAAGAAAAGAAATTTACGCAGAAACAACGTCCTGACAGATTTACACGAAATTTCGTAAAGTAGTAATGTATACACCGATATAGCATACTAGCTTCTTCCTTCGACTTCGTCCGCGTGCAATAGTGACTTGGCCCCGGAACCCGAAAAAAACCTCTATTTGGAACATTCTTCATTGGTGCTCCACCTCCATTGGTCTTAACGTGATTATATATAGTACTAGTAGTAAACCGCGGTACAGCGCGCGTTTTTAAAAAATGTTTTAAATAAATGTAAAATTGTGAGTAGGTGTGTACATTTCAGAAATGCAAAAACATTTGTAAGTACGACACGCATGCCATCTACTGTAACATATAATGTGTATATTAGATATGTAAATACTAACATTGTGTCGAATGGGATTCACATCAGCAACGTACTTGGAACTTTAACCTACTATATACCACCATCAGTGCTCACTTACACTATATAAGAAAGTAATGAAAATTTTAAACTATACACTATCGAATAATATGTGTTAAATATTTTATATATTGATATAACATGCCCATATTGCCAATATAATAAAGTTATTCTTATGCGTTGCTATAATCACTGAGTTATGTAGATGTAAGCACGGGAATTAAAACAAAATGGCCGCCAAATTGATCAAAAAGTTAATATAATTCAAATTACATACAAATATATGATTTTCATTTATGTATATTTTTTTAGAGTCCAGTACAGCGTATATCTCACGCGCTTGTTTACGGTGAACAAATTATTTTTGATCAGTTTCACACGGACGAATGCACAGGTCAGGTAAAACAACTTTTTTTTTTTTAACGTGGGGAAATCCCTTATGGATACGCCACCCTCCCGGAGGAGAGGGGGGGTTATGTCCGAGTCGGTGAACAAATTATTTTTGATCAGTTTCACACGGACGAATGCACAGGTCAGGTAAAACAACTTTTTTTTTTTTAACGTGGGGAAATCCCTTATGGATACGCCACCCTCCCGGAGGAGAGGGTGGGTTATGTCCGAGTCGC
Organism: Antheraea pernyi; assembly: GCA_015888305.1. NCBI lineage: Eukaryota > Metazoa > Arthropoda > Insecta > Lepidoptera > Saturniidae > Antheraea > Antheraea pernyi. The sequence goes on from MU158704.1 coordinate 1,039,685, forward strand.
ACGGACTAAAACCCCACGGTGTACCGACAGACCGTTTTGTGGGGGCGGCAAGGGATCGTTCAAGCTAATCAACCTTGTAGAGCCGCCCCCACGGTCCGCCCGGCGGAAGGTGACCGCCGGGCTCCTACCTATAGAGGGACAGACCGGGTACACACCGGCTGCCCCCCCTCGTCCGCCGGACCTGTGCAATGAGGAGATGGGGCCCCCCGGCCCATCCCCTCAGGTCCGGCTACGGTGGCAGGAGGAGTTGGGCGAAGCGCCTTCTCCTCCTACCTGTCCTCCTTTGGCGGAGACAGCCACTTTGAGGGTCTGCCTCGCGGGCCCTCTCCGCCTCCTCCTTCTGCGAGATGACCTCCTCGCAGAAGGAGGCCATCGCTCGCCAAGCCTGTTCGCTGCCGAGCATGGCCGAAACCACGCTCGGCAGCGATAAGTCCGCTCCCACGGCCGCCGCCAGGATGCGGCGCTGCTCCCCCCACGCAGCACACTCAGACAGCGTGTGCTGCGCGGTATCTTCCTCAGCGCCGCACTCGTGGCGGGCGCCCATCGGCTCCCTGCGTGCGATCCGGTGCAGGTACCACCCGAAACAACCGTGTCCGGTGAGTACCTGCACCAGTCGGAACGTCAAGGAGCCCCACTCCCTGGCAGTCCACTCCCGCAGGACTGGGCGGACGGCGTCCACTGTGAACCGCCCGAATCGCTTGTCCGCCAGGTCCTGCTGCCACCTTTCGACGGCGTCCCCCCTAAGACGCCGTCTCTCCGCCTCTACCTCCCTGGGAGCCGGAGGCTCCCCCCTTCGTTTCCTCGCCGCCGTGAACTCGTACACGGCGGCGAGAACTCCTGCCTCCAGCTCCCAGGGCAGGGAGCCGGCGAGCGTGAAGGCCGCCGCCGAGGACACCGTCCGGTACGCCCGGATTGCCCTCAGTGCCACCGTGCGCTGCGCATTGCGGAGCGCACGCACGTTGGCGGCACCGAGGGCATCAGCCCAGACTGGTGCCCCGTAGGCGGCCATCGCCCGCACGACTCCCATGTAGAGTCAGCGGCACCCGGCGCCCGGCCCCCCTATGTTGGGGAGTAACCGGCCGAGTGCCGCAGCCGCCCCAGAAATTCGCGGTCCGAGCCCCGCAAAGTGGGGCTCGAACCGCCAACGCCCGTTCAGGGTGAGACCCAGATATTTCATCTGGGTCCCCGCCCTGATCCGGGCGCCCTCCACCACAATGTGGGCCCCAGGTGGTGGCCCCCGCCGAGGCCCATGAAAGAGTAGGGCCTCGGTCTTCTCGAGGGCCACCCTGAGGCCCAACCTCCTTATGCGCCTGACCACGAGGGTTGTGGCCATCGTGGCCAGACGCTCCACTTCATTCCATTCCTCCCCCTGGGCTACGACTAGGGTGTCGTCCGCGTAACAGATGAGGCGTGCTCCGTATGGGAGCACGCCGCGGAGCACCCAGTCGTAGCCCATGTTCCACAGGAGCGGCCCCAAGGCCGCCCCTGTGGAACCCCTCGCCTTGTGGCCCGCCGCACCATACGCCCGTCGCTGTCTACGTAGGCGACCTCCCTATCTTCGAGGTAGGCCTCCAGCACCCGCCGCAGGTAGGGAGGCACTCCGAAATATCGGAGCGCCTCTCGTATGACCCCATGCGGCAGGGTGTTGAAGGCTTTGGCGATGTCAAGGGACACCGCCAAAACCCTCTCCCCCTGGGAGGTCGCCTCTGCCGACAGCGACTTCAGGAGGCACAGGGCGTCCACCGTGGAACGCCCTACCCGGAAGCCATACTGCGCGTCCGCCAGATTAGGCCCTACGCCCTCTAGGTGCTGGACGACCCGGGAGGAGATAATCCTCTCCAGCACCTTCCCGGCGTCGTCCAGCAGGACGAGGGGCCGATACGCGGACGCGCAGTCCGGAGGGCGGCCTGCCTTTTCCATAAGGCAGAGCCGCCCAAGCTTCCAGGGCTTCTGGAACTGCCCGACCGAAAGACACCGGTCGAACAGCTCCCGAAGCCACCCCCCTCAGGTAAAACAACTGGTCTTACTTCTGGTCTGTCTGTTTATCTGTTCGCGATAAACTCAAAAACTACAGAACAGATTTTCATGTCGTTTTCACCAGTAGATAGAATGATTCATGGGGAAGGTTTAGGTATTATCTTTCAAGTTTTCCTTTTTATTTTCAGTACCCGACAACGTTTGCTGAGCCCGCTAGTCTAAAATAAAGTAGTTCATTAGTTAGTTATCTGCCTGTAAAAATCTCGTGACAATCGGTCCGACCGATTTAGAGATAACTCAGCAGACGAAGTCTTGGCTAACAAAATAAAATAGTCTGTTACTTTTTATATTGTGAGTTATCTGACAGTGAAAGTCCCGGAAAAAGTCAGTTCAAGCATTTCGGATATGCCACTGTGGCCGAAGACGAATAAAAACCTAAATTACTTTTTATGAGGTCTGCTATCTACCAGTGAACACCCCGTGAAAATCGGTCCAGCCATTTTATTAATAATAGGTCTTTACCTATGAAATTGCCGTTCTGCAGTACTGGCCATTTCAAATCAAAATAATTTTTGTTTGGCTAAGAATTCTAATTTCAAATTAATTTTATTTTAAAAACATGGAATTCTTTTTCCAAAAGTAGTCATTTGTTTATTGATTAGTGTTACATTTTCATCGCATTTCAATCTTTTTTGTCATCATGGATACGTTAAAAATTCGAGTAATTATGGAATATGAGTACCGTCGTGGCAGCAACGCGGCACAAGCGGCACGCAACATCAACGACGTTTACGGAGCTAACACTACAAACCAACGCACCACCTGTTATTGGTTTGCTCGCTTCCGTTCTGGGAATTTCGACCTGAAAAATGAACGTCGCGGTCGTCCGAAGACTGGTCGACAATGACGAATTAAAGGCGACAATATATGGCTGAAATAGCAGCAGCTTTCGACGTTAGCGTCAAAACAATATTGGTCCATTTGCGTCAAATTGGCATGGTAAAAAAGCTTAACAAATAGGTGCCCCACGAACTCAATGATCGCCAGCGCGAAGTACTTGTCCAGACGTGCCTTGCATTGCTCAACAGACGCACAAACAAAGGAATTTTGACCTGTATGATAAATTATTACCTGCGATGAAAAATGGATTCTGTTTGAAAACCGCAATTGCTCAGCAAGTTGGTTGGATCCTGGTTCAGCACCTAAACAATGCCCTAAACGAAAACTTACCCCTACAAAAGTGATGGTCACTGTTTGGTGGTCTAGCGCCGGTGTGATTCATCACAGCTTCTTACCAAACGGGGTGAGCATTACTGCAGATGTGTACTGTGAAGAACTAAACACAATGATGGAGAAGCTGGC
>MU158704.1:1043113-1062299 GCA_015888305.1 Antheraea pernyi
AAAGTAGTAGTCTGTAGGCGCAAGGTCTGGTGAGTAGGGCGGATGACGGCCCAGTTCTTGCAACTTGGGGACCGTCTGCTGTGCAGTATGAGGTCGCGCGTTGTCGTGCAGGAGCAGCGGAGACGAGCGATTGACTAATGCTGGTTGGAGATGTGCCAGCTTCTCCATCATTGTGTTCAGTTCTTCACAGTACATATCTGCAGTAATGCTCACCCCGTTTGGTAAGAAGCTGTGATGAATCACATCGGCGCTAGACCACCAAACAGTGACCATCACTTTTCTAGGGGTAAGTTTCCGTTTAGGGCATTGTTTAGGTGTTGAACCAGGATCCAACCAACTTGCTGAGCGCTTGCGGTTATCAAACAGAATCCATTTTTCATCGCAGGTAACAATGCGGTTCAAAATTCCTTCATTTGTGTGTCTGTGAGCAGTGCAAGGCACGTCTCGACGCGTACTTCGCGCTGGCGATCATTGAGTTCGTGAGGCACCCATTTGTCAAGCTTTTTTACCTTGTCAATTTGACGCAAATGGACCATATTGTTTTGAACAACGCGCGACCTCATACTGCACAGCAGAAGGTCTCCAAGTTGCAAGAACTGGGGTTGGAAGTTCTCCGTCATCCGCCCTACTCACCAGACCTTGCGCCTACAGACTACTACTTTTTCTAGAATTTGGAAAACCTCTTTGGTGGGAAAAAAATTCAATACCCGAGAGGCAGTACAAAATGCCTTTGAAGAATTTGTTGCCCCCGTCCAGGTGATTTCTTTAAGAAGCTACCTATTGTACTTCAACGTTAAAGACTGCGTACGCAAATAGCTTGAAATAATACATTGGATGTCTTATGACAATTTAACGTTCATTGTTTGTAATAATACCTGGTTAAGTCCTTTGGGTATACATTAAAAAAAAGAACATCGAAAAAATAGTACAGTCAGTTCTAGTAACAATTTAATATACGTTTGTATAATTGTATATACGTATTTAAGTACCTAATGAAAATAAATACTTAATTTTTTCATTTAACACAATAGAAGAAAACGTATTTATTTACTGAAATTACTGATAGGGTTACTGACGGCAACTACGTAATTTGACTGGATTAAATTTTATATATTACTAGTGGACCCGGCGGGCGGACGTTGTCCCTCCCTGATAGTAGAATAACCTTGACAAATTATATATCTAAACCTTCCTCAAGAATCACTTTATTTTCTGATGAAAACCGCATGAAAATTGGTTTAGTAATTTTTGAGTTTATCGCGAACAGACATACAGACAGATGTGGCTGAGCGCTTTGTTTTATAAAATGCAACATTTTTTTTACTTTCATTAGCTCTGTTAAATTTTATCATTACTGCTTAACCTTCATAGAAAAGCGTAATGATATGTAGGTAAATAGTAGCCTGAAAATGTATGTATCTGACAGTAAAGGTTTAGTCAAAATCGGTTTAGCTATTTCAGAAATTACCCGGGAAAAACAATAACCTAAATCAATTTTATTTATGTTAAATTACATATTATTTTATGTATAAAGTTGTTTAGAAGTTTGCTACTAATTCTTCATTTATTAGATGCCTATGACCTACCTTTATAACTACTTTATATTAAGTTTACCTATTGAATAACTAATATATAGTTGTAAACATTATGGCCAGGTCAGGGGCGTTGCTATCGCCGTTTTAGCCGTGTAATTGATACTAAACCCCAAACCACAAGGTCTATGTATGTAAAACTTAGGAAAATATTACCCATAACTTGAGAACCCTTGAGTGAATTAACAACAAAGATATAGATATTGTTTTAAGATTCTTGATCACACGTTCTGAAACACACAACATAGCTAAACGATACGATTAAAATTCCTGTTAAACAAAATCGGCTGAGTGCCTTAAGCGCTCGCCTTAGTAGTTCGGTGAAGCTGTAAAGGCCATAAGGCTAATAGCATAGTCAGTTCGAGAAAAAAGAAGATTGAAAAAAATGATACATGGCCCCTTTAAGCCTGCCTACATCACGGGATCCAGTTTCATATACATTTTAATAAAACTATGACAGATCTACATAAATTATTAACAGATATGTCTGTATATACTAAATATGTTCATGAAAGGCTTTGTCAGCACAAATATAGTGTGGATTGTCAGCAATATTGTTCAGTAAAAAGAAGTAACAATCTGGCCAAATATCTCGGTGAAAAATAAAGACACGCGATCCAAAAAAAAAGCAGTGCGTGTATCAGTGTGTACACGCGGAGAAAGTGAAACTTCTTTGGTTCATTACATCATGGGACATGAAAGTGGACCAAAAATTTTGTATGCAGATGATATGAATTTAGGTTGGCATTGACTTCAAATATATTATTAGCGAATGTCAATATTTTTTATTTAATTGAGTAATTTAATAATTCAGTTATCTTTCGCTTTTTAGTGTCTTATTAGTTTTTCATATTGAAGGCGGTGTATTTTTTTGTTTTTTTTTTCAGCCTAAAGTAGACTCCTTCCAGTCTCCTGAAGACCTGTGGGGATCCACTTAAACCACTTTGTGAACTAAGGCACTAGACATTCAGCATAAACTTAATAACAAAGTGAGCTTGTGTCTGAGGGACATCTTACTCCTATGACAAAGCAACGGATGGAGGCGACCCAAGACCATAGCGGCTTTGTTTCGCACTCTATCTATATGTGACAGACTCACTTTTATTGGTATTAGCGGGATGATATGATAGCCTATAGCCTTCCCTCGATAAATGAATTATCTAACACCGAAAGAATTTTTCAAATCGAACCTGTAGTTCCTGAGATCATCGCGTTCAACCAAACAAACAAACTCTTCAGCTTTATATATCTATATATATTAATACGTGAAGCCTCATCTTTGTATCCCTTTTTAACGGGATTGGGCGAACGGATGAACGTGAAACTTGGCATAGTTAATGTTTATATGGAGGAGAAGTGCAGAAAGCTATTTATTTTATATAAAATGCATTAGAAGTACATTAAATTAATTAAAATATGCATTACTCACACTACTGCTTCAATTTTACTATATATATTTATATATAATTTAGATATAATATACTATATATATATTTTACTATATATCAAACTCAGTGCTCACTAACACTATATAAGAAAGTAATTAAAATTATAAGCTATACATTATCGAATAATATATCTTAAATCTTTTATTATTGTTATATTTAGAAATAATCTTGTATTTTATGTATTATTATTGAGACATAATCATAAACTCAGTAAACAACTATGTTGACATGACAACCACTTCTCTATTCAAATATACATCAATACATTATTTCTCTTATTAACAATATAGAATGAGTTGCAATTTTGCTAAATTTCATGCAGACAAATTCGCGGGTAACAGCTAGTCTAAAATAGAATAACCTCAATTACTTTTTAGTAGGTTCGCTATCTACCAGTGAAAATTCCGTGAAAATCGATGTAACCGTTTTGGTGACAGCACAGCGGGCGAAGCCACGGTTAACAGCTAGTCTAAATTAAAATAAATTAAATTACTTTTTATAATGTCCGTTATCTGCCAGTGAAAGTTCCATGAAAATCGGTCTAACCGTTTTGGAGAAAGCTCTGTGGGTGAAGCCACGGTTAACAGCTAATATAAACTAAAATTTCCTAAATTACTTTTTATAAGATCAGCTATCTGCCAGTGAAAGTTATCTGAAGATTAATTGAACCGTTTTGAAGATAGTACTGCGGGTGAAGCCACGGTTTACAGCTAGTATAAACTAAAATTGCTTAAATTACTTTTTATAAGATCAGCTATCTGCCAGTGAAAGTTTCGTGAAGATCGGTTGAACTGTTTTGAAGATAGGACTGCTGGCGAAGCCACGGTTAACAGCTAGTCTAAATTAAAATATACTAAATTACTTGAAATGATAGTCCGCTGTCTGCTGGTGAAAATCGGTCCAATCGTTTTAGAGATAGCATTGCAGACGAAACCGCGCTTAATACCTAGTGTAATTTAGAGTAGTCTAAGTATCCTGCTGTAATTTCAGCTGTGTCAATGAATTTCCTATCAAAATCGGTCTAGCCGTTTCGGAGATTACCCGGAACAAACAGACAGACAGACCGACAAATATTTTTAAAATTGCATTTTTGTTATCAGTAGCTTGTATACTTTCGTATCTAAGTAGTAAAACAAAATATTTTAATATTACACACACTTCATTTTTATTATATGTATAGAAGAAGATAAACAATATAGGAATATTATATCCATAGAACAATAACATTTTAGCCATATTGTCAAATAATATGTATTTTCGTTACTTTCTTATATACTGAAAGTGATCATTGAGGGATTATATAGTATGTTGCAATTCTAAATATGTTGATGATTATATATCCCATTCGAAATACTGTTAGTAATTTTACAAGTCTAATGTACACGTTACATGTTACAGTAGATGGTGTGGTGGTGGTGTGTGTGTGTCGTAGGTACTTACAAATGTCCTAAAAAAAAAAGGTTTCCGACTTCCAATACATCTCTAGGTAGCACACATATTCATATGTTTTATTTCATTTGGTTAATTTGATAAACTATTTATTTTTCGCTTTTTAGTGCCTTATGGGTTTTTGATTGATATTGAAGTCGGTTAATACTTTTTTTTGCAAATTTACTTTATTTTTCCATTTTTAGTGTACATAAATATATTTTACTAGCAGAGCCCGCGAACTCCGTTCCGCCTTAAGTATATTAAAATATGCTCATTTTTTCGGTATAGTATCTATCGGTATGGTATGTGATATGGTTTCAATTGGTTGTACAATAAGTAACGTTTGGTACGAACGCAACCTTATCAATAAACCGCGATAGTTTCTACCACCAACTCGGCTACCATCGCTTCACATATAATACACCTTAAGTAATGTAATTACAATGCTTGCGTCATGTTGCAACACAGCAACGAACATAAGCACAATAGGCTCCTAAGAATTGAAGAGTTTTTTTTATAATATTGGTGGCAAACGAACATACGGGTCACCTGATGGTAAGTGATCACGGCCGCCCATGGACAATTGCGACACGAGAGGAAACACAGATGCGTTGCCGGCCCTTAAGAAAGGAGTAGGCTCGTTTCTTGAAAGTTTTCTTACTTTGTCACGGATCCCATAATCAGAACCTAACCAAACTCTCATCAAACTACCCTTGAAGTACATCCTTTCCAATAAAAAATGAATCATCGAAATCGGTTAGCGTGATATTGAGTAATTCGTCTATTTGTCGTGTACATACTTAATGCAAATTTAAAACTTATACGGTTTTGCACTGGATGCCGTTATCGGAACTGGACCATGATGACCATGAAATGGGACCACATGGGAAGCACCAGCTTTCAAATAAAAAAAGAATAATCAAAATCGGTTCACGCAGTCCAAAGTTATGAGGTAACAAACATAAAAAAAAAAAAATACAGACGAATTGATAACCTCCTCCTTTTTTTGAAGTCGGTTAAATAGTACGGAAAAGTGAGAAACCTGGTTTAAAAATCTCCATATAAAAAGTGTGAGAGCGAGTTAATTAAACAGAAGATAGTAGGAAGTTCTTAAAAACTATGGATTAAACCGACTGTTTGACGTTCAATTGCTCAGTGGCCATTTTATTTTATTACATGGCCGTACTGTATAGGAAAGATTTGGCCTTACTTCCTTCGTTAGTACATTCTTGTGAATCCGGGGCCATCAGTTAGTATTATATATTGCGTACAACTTTGTTTCCGCCGTTTTTTTTCCGAAACTCGAGGCTTTATTGTAATAAACTGGTTATACATTTAAGATTCAAAGCATTGTCCATCGCTGCCCACTACTTTCTCTCTTCTTTCGGTCAACGTACAAATCCCGCGTTGATAAAACTGGTGATCTTTTGAAGCGATCCACGAATTGATCCAATTTTTTACTTCTTCGTAAGACCAGAAGTTCTTGTCAGCCAGGCCGTGTGCCATTGATCGAAACAAGTTATAGTCTGAAGGAGCAACGTCTGGATAATACGGCGGGTGGGGTAGGACTTCCCATTTTAACGTTTTCAAGTATGTCTTGACCACTTTCGCAACATGGGGTCGAGCATTGTCATGCTGTAAAATCACTTTATCATGTCTCTCGTTGTATTGCGGCCGTTTATCTTTTAATGTTCGGCTCAAACGCATTACTTGCGTTTGATAACGATCGCCTGTGATTGTTTCAGTCGGTTTTAACAGCTCATAATACACTACGCCGAGCTGGTCCCACAAAATACTGAACATGATCTTGGAACCACGAATATTCGGTCTGGCCGGTGACATGGAAGCATGGTCGGGATATCCCCATAATTTTCTGCGCTTGGGATTTCCGTAATGAACCGATTTTTTGTTTCCAGTCACAATGCGATGCAGAAATCCTTCCGTCTTTGCCTTGCAAGCAGCTGTTCACAAGCAATCAAACGTCGTTCAACATCTCTCGGCTTCAGCTCTTACGACACCGAATTTCCTTGTATCTGAATCATTTCCATGACTTTCAGGAGTTTTGAAATGGCTTGTTGCGTCCCTCCCAATGATCCTGCCAATTCTTGTTGCATTTGACACGAGTCTTGATCAAGTAATGCCTCCAATTCTGCAGCTACGAAAACTTCTCTCTTCCACCACCATGCTGTATTAGAATAGACGCTACTTTGCATTTCCCCCTGGAAATTTCCAGGCGGAAATGCAAAGTAGCGTCTATTCTAATATAATGATGGATTTCCGCAAAGCAACGCCTTCTTCAATCAAATACCACCATGCTGGTCTTCGACGTCAAAATTACCGTTTTCGAGGCGTTGAAACCACTCTCGGCGCGTTCTTTCACTAATAGCGGTAATTGAGAGCATTCGATGAGCCTCAGCCCCAGATTTCTTCATATTAAAGCAGAAAATTAAAACCTCCCGCAAATGTCGAGAATTTAGCTCGTAAGCTGACATGTTTGGTGGTAGAGCCACGCTGAAGCTATTACTGGTTTCAGCGTGAATGGGTCGGCTCGTCCGGGTTAGTACTACCCTCTCACAGAAAACCGACGTGAAGTAACAGTGCTTGCATTGTTGCGTTTCGTTCGGTCAGTGAGAGCGCCGGAGGCCCACTTCCCTTTCCCGTCCCCTCTCTCTCTCCTCCATCCCCGCTCCCCCAAACACAGACTGGCACCTCACTTGCGACTCTTCTGGTGTTGCGAGTGTCTATGGAAGGTGGTGATCACTTAAGGTGACCCACCTGTTCGTTTGCATACTATGACATAAAAAAAATAATAATAATCGAGAATAACTTTATGATGCAGACACAAATCCACTAATATTTCGATGGTGTTATGTTTACAAATATCTAAGCTTATTGTATGACATCTACGATCTATTTATTTCGACCATCACTTACCGCTACAACCATCTATTGCAAAACGGCGGAAACAAAGTTGTACACCTATGTAATATCCTGATTTTTGTATGAGATTGATTCTCGTACTTAACTCGAGCCCTCATTCAAATTAATATACAATAATTGTTGATCGAGTGGACCGATATTAATGAAACAAAGACTAAATATTACTCGATGATATGCTCTGTGATTTTCTTGGTGAGCTTTTATCGTGAAAATAGTACTTTAACAGTGATGCGTACATAAACAGACAGATATACAGACATTTTTTTAAATGATTGAAATATATTTTATGAGTTATTCCGAGACACTTGTAATATTTTTTTCACAATAATTTAAAAAGCACAGACACGTAATATTAAAATTATTATAAACTAGCTATACCTGCAACTCCGCACGCGTTTTTTAAAATCGTATTAAAGAATTATAGAATTGTGAGACTATGTACAATTACAGAAACGCTTTTTAAAGACAATTGTAAGTACGACGCGAACGCCACTAAAACCCACCATATAACTACCTCAGTGCTCACTTACACTGTATAAGGAACTAAAGAAACAATAACTTAAAATATTATTATTAAGATTTACATTTACCTTATATTTAATATACATTGCCATTATTATAATTAAGATTTAGTGACTATACAAAAAATAAACGCTTGTCTGTTCTGCAACAAATGGAATTCTTTACATAATACGTTTATAATCTAAGATCTTATTAGGAAGACCTCTATATTATTAATGTTATTAATAATTATAATGTCGAATTGTAAACAATAAGCCGATAATTATTTCTGTCATTAAAAATAAAGAATGAGTTGAAATCTTGCTAAATTTCATGCAGACAAAGTCGCGGGTAACAGCTAGTATGTATATAGAAGAAGATAGATAGAATAGATGAACTATGCAAACAGTCAGTGTTATCGAATGCAACTGTTACGCCATGCGCCTCCGGAATACGTGCGTTTGCTGCGAATAATTGAATGCTGTAAGCAGCGGCGCGTTTTTTTTTCTTGAACTGACTATGCTATTGACCTGTTAAGGTCTTTACAGCTTCACCGGACTACGAAGCAGCGGCGCGGCTCTCGGCGCGCTTTATATACCTGCGCAGACGTGTACAACCAACATCACCAGCCTAAGCTGAACCCAATTTATCGATCGAATCGTTTTGAAGATAGCACTGCGGACGAAGCCACGGTTAACAGCTAGTATAAACTAAAATTGCTTAAATTACTTTTTATAAGATCAGCTATCTGCCAGTGAAAGTTATCTGAAGATCAATCTAACCGTTTTGGAGATAGCATTGCGGGCGACGTCACGGTTAACAGCTATTATAAACTAAAATTGCTCCCATTACTTTTTATAACGTCCGCTATTTGCCGGTGAAAATCCCGTAAAAACGGTCGAACCGTTTCGTAGATAGCACTGCAAAGCCACGGTTAAGATCTAGTCTAAATTAAAATTACTTAAATTACTTTTTATAAGGTCAGCTATCTGTCAGTGAAAGTGCTGTGGAAATCGTTTCAACCGTTTTGAAGATAGCATGACAGGCGAAGCCGCGGTTAACAGATAGTCTAATTTAAAGTAGCCTAAGTAACGCGCTGTAATTTTTTTTATTTGCCAGTGAAATTCCCGTCAAAATCGGTTCAGCCATTTCGAAGATTACCCGGAACAAACAGACAGACAGATCAACAAAAAATTTTAAAAATTGCATTTTTGTTATCAGAAGCGTGTATACTTTAATATTTTGATATTACATACAGACACTTCATTTTTGTTATATGTATAGATATAGATTGCTGTAGATACAAATTGTTCTCTTTTGATAAGTGTGGGGGTACTGCGTGGGAGGAACAATTGTTACTGACGACCTCTCTGTGCTATGTATGGTAAGCGCCATTCTCCAGAATGAGAGGGCATGGTTGGCAATGGTCTCCTTCTGTGAGGGCGTGATGCCGCAGGGGGAAATCTCTGATAAGGAGCACAAAGAGGATCCTCTAGGCATCCCTCTCCGGTGTAGACGGACGGGTGGTAGAGAAGGCGTTTTAATCGCCTCCTTCCTCCATTCTCATTGAACCAAGGGAGCTTGAGTTGGGGGCCCGTCTTTCCATTGTACTGGTTCAGCCGTCGGGAAGGAAACTAGGATTATACCATGTTGACTCTATCTGGGGCCCGGCATTATTAGCGTGGCGACGCAGTTTATTCTCACATTACCCTGTCTTTAAGGCGGCTGATAGTGCATAGTGAGGTTTTAGACATAAGGAATCAGATATAAATCACTTGGTCCCCCGAGTGACAAAGCATCCATGTAGGATTATCACACGTTAAAAAAAGGGTCGTAGGTTACTTAAAATAATAGATTTATATTGAGGAAATAATCGCTTGTGCCAGATTGAGAATGTTATTGACTGAACTATAGGTCTCTACCTATGCTCTATTTAAGTTGCAGAGGGAGAAGTCCATCCAAGTGTCAGTCTTGGGGGGTCACCGTAGGGCCCAAAGGACGAGGTCAAGAAGTGACGTGTTGCTTGTACCTCTGATCTGTAAGGGTTGAATCACAGGTGTGAAAACTCCCGTTAGAGAAGCTTTAGCTTGCCTGCCAATACTGTCAGTGCCTGACGAAACGCCACATCCTTTTTGAGGTAACCCTGTCTCGCGGAACACTATGGATCTAGGCTGGTGAGCCAATAAATACTCCTGCTCGTAGATATACAGTACCGGGTCAGAGCATAGACCTCGGAAGACAGCGCTTGTCGTGATACCCCTCTGCTCATTAGAGGGGACAGGGGATGGGGAATATGATGAACTTATTTCACTTCCGTTAGAGGACGGAAAGAGAAAACCTTAAAATATTACGGAAAGTGGACTTCGTGCGGAGGAAGAGAGAAAAGCACGGAAGAAGGTGAGGGGACAATCTCATTAAAAATCCATGGCGGGTGGCGGTTAGAGGTGTTTATTTAACTGCCAGGTCGGACCAAGGGGGGAAGGAGCGAGAGACCTGGTTTTCCATTGCATTGATTCGGCAAACGAGGAGACAATTGACCGGGCTGTCTTAATAACTGGGCTTGGCCTTCACGATGGGCTTTACCGCCGTGGTGTTACAGTGCATGCTGGCGCAATCCCGTGCCACTATTAGTGCGACAAACAGTTTACCGTAGAGCATTAGACAATAAAAAGTATGACACTACCTACCTCTCCTCCGAAAGAGTGGGTGTCCAAAGCAGGATCTCTTCACCTTGAAAAGAAAAGGAGCCATAGGGTATTCTGCACTGTCAAAAAGCGTAATTTTTTATAATCATTATATTTTAGTTGTTTTTTTTTATCCAATTTTTTTAAAATGTAATCTGAGCTAATAGAGGAAAGGAAGGTTTATTTTATTTTAGTTCTAGTTCTTAATTTTATTCTTCCGTATTTAAATTTTTTTGTTTTAATATATATCTATCTTCTTAGAATTATAATTAATTATATTAAGAACATTACGCCTTAAACCCGAAAAGGGTTGAAGTCAAACAGGCGATCGATCATAAAAATGAAACCAATTCATACTTCACAACACGACACTTGTATGAAAAGTAGTCTCAGGATAAGGCGTTAACTAAGAAAGGAATTCGGCGTGTAAGAGTGAGATTTGCAAATTGGAATATGGTGATAATGACTGGAAAGGGAAGAGAATTAGCGGATGTATTACAAAGAATATACATAAATGTGGCTTATTTGAAAGAGACGAGATGTAAAGGGACGAAATCGATAGACATAGGCGTCGGATATAAAAGTGATTACTGTAGGAATAACGATTTTCTTATACCGAGTCTTATAACAAGAAAAAGGTACCATCCCAATTTCAGATCTAAATATAAATGTATGCATTATCGAAAACATGCACATTTCATTTAAAAAAGTTTTTTTATCGCAACATTATTTCAAACCCAATAAACGATATTGGCACTATATAATTGTTTATATGTAATATTATTTTATCTTGCTTATCTGTATCGATATAATGTAACTAGAATTCTGTGTACCATGTATTAAGGAGTGACATTCCATTGTGAAAAAATAAATCTTGCACAAATTATCACAATCTTTTAAATTTTCGTAAACTTAGGAACTATTTGGCCTCGGGTACAAAACGGATGAAACGAAACAAAAGATTTCAATAAAAAAACCTGAAAGGTTAACAACATATCATATATATAATTTTCTGCTCTAGCCAATTCGCCGTGACTTTTATCCACGTTAGTTAGAAAGAAAATAATATTAAATTAATAATTAGAAGAGTATAAACTGTGTAATTGAACTATTTTTGAATTTTGAACTCTGTCCAAAGCATAGCGTAAATCGAGCTTATGGCTTCAAGATCTGTCACTAAGTCACAAGGTTTATAATTTATTTTCTTTTTTGTCATTAGCGTTATTTTTTTATCGTAATCTTGGCTTTCAAAAAGATAGATCTGAGTTTATAATCCTAAATAAGCCTATGAATGTGAGACGCCCTAACCGAGGACGACTATATATGAGAGTTTTGACTTACTCCTATAAATTAAGTGACGACGGTGATTCGTAGATTTACATAAGTACTGCCTCATTATTAAAATATTGAAACGGACACCGACTAATTAAGAGTAAAACCAACAAAACATCCTCACCATATCTAAATTGATTACAAATTTTCAAGATAGTCTTTGTTCTTCACTAACCGCTCTTGAATATTCTCGCACATTGAATGCATAATATATATAGAGCATACAGTAAAGTGCATAAAGAACAACGTACCGATGTTTAAGTTTTAAACGTTGATTGTGGAACATCGGCAAAGGGTTGTAAGGTTTCTCTATTCAATGGTGATCATGTTTAAGCCTTCTTTAGTTTTACTAGTTGGGGTATTAAATCAATACTTTGCTCCAATTGTCAAATATGGGATTTTGGAGTAACAAGATGAACTTATATGTATATAAGCCTAAACTTTTATGTTTACTGTTTGAGTAAATTACTGAACGTTGTGAGATGTCAATGCCTCTATCAAGGTAGAGCTATATAATAAAAGTTTGCAATGTTAAATATATAGTAGCGGTATAACTCGGACAAGAGAGATTCAGTGTTTTAATATTGTTGAGTAGTAATTAGAGATAATATAATCCATTTGATGCTGTCACCGCACTCTATATTCTTTTATAGCGAGCCTCAAACGTTTTTAGTATCAGTATTTCTGCTCTACTGTAGATTTAGGTATAAGGATGGTATTTCTGCTGTAGAACTTTAGCAATATTATAACACTATAAACTATTAAAAAATCGTCAACCTTCGTGTGGGTAAAACACGTTCCGAGTATGAAAGGCAGATGAGGAAAAATTCCCATGTAACTACGAAGACTTTTGTCACGGAGAATAAATAATTGTAATATCTATTCTGTGGCGAACTTCTATATAGGCCAGCCAGTCTATCGCGTACGACACTAATTTATTTTGATAACGGTTTTTTTCCTTTAGTAACTAAAAGTAGAGTATCCACTTTGCCTTTTTTTATTACTGTATAAAAAAAATTATTCCGATGACATATGTTAAATAATTATTTTTAATATCTATCGTAATTTAGTTAAATATAATACCGAAATAAATATTTTTCTTTAGGGTCGAAATTTTATCTGACTCTATGAGTAAATGATTGAATGAACGAATGAATGAATAAGTGAATACTTTTTTAGTAAGAGGTGGTAGAGTACCTACACACACCACTATGTAGAGCAGTATATTACGATAAAGTGACAACGCTTGATTTTATCAATATATCACTGACATAGGTTGTGATTTTGGAAAACGCTATATTACGCAAATATCAAATATGAAGGAAAATTAGAATACAAGTTTTAAATTCAATTTTAAAGTATTATTTGTCGCATATTAAAAGTAGGAAATATTGGCTTTTTGAATTTCGTTCCTACGCATTTCCCAACTTTATATTTAAAAAAACTGCGAGTGGGACAAATGCTTATCACAATTCGGGCGGGAAGGTAACCTCCATGGGACTGTTATAATTTCTTGAATCTCCAGAGAGGGAGTGATGGTCGTTTATGAGATGTGAAATTTGGAAGCGGTGGTGGCGTGTATTATCGTTTCTTCGACTATATTTATGAAGATTCTCATGCCGTATGTAGTTCAAACATTAATAAATCAAATTGTAGAGTCTCAATAAAATATTAATGTAGAGTGAATTTGTTATGTGTGATCTTTATATGCAGCAAATAATAATGGTTTTTATTTACTTTATTTTCCTCAGTTCATGACTAAAGGCAATAAACAAAATGGCCGCCAGCCGCCTGTGTCTCAGGTGTCGGCGCCCTCGACAACCACAAGATGTAAAAATGCGTCTACCTTATCATCAGATAGGGAAAAAGTATGCCGCGATTTTATATGGGGTATCTGTATTAAGGGCGCAAGGTGTGCATATCGTCATGAACGTGATTTGGATCATATGAAAACTGTACTGAAATTTTGTCATGACTTCCAAAACAAGAATGGTTGTATTCGACCAGATTGCACATATTTGCACACTTCTCGTGAAGAACAAAGTTTATTCATCAATAAGGGAAGAATTCCGAAAGTATTGGCTGACAGATATGCAGCAATGGCTGCAGTTTCCGCACCTGACCATAAGGTTATTAATCAGATGACGATTCATATAGAGAATATGCCCATGCAATCGGGTACCACTTTACCAGTACCTAGTGCTGTCCATCAGCAACCTCAGGCTACTCCATTCACTCAGTTACTGCTACAGCCACCGCCACCACCACCTCCAACAATGGTTACCACTACCGTCCAAGCCACCGTTGAAAATGTTTCAAGTAAGCTAAACTGAAATAAATAATTATCTAAAATAAATTGCTAACTAAATAATTATATATACTAATGGAAATAACAAAATGTATTTCACATTTTACTACTTTACACATTAACTACTTACTACTCATTTATTAGAAAAGTATATTACTTAGAAAAATTAGGAGCCTTTCGCTATGACTTTGTACTTTTAAACCCTATCATGCATTATTGCATGACATAGATATACTAACAAAGTGTTACATAAACAAGGTTAATTATGTATTTGGTATGTCAATTACATATTTCTTATAATTTATTTATATAACACATATACAAATTAACTTACATAATGTCTAAAAGCTAGTGATTGTTAAAAAGGTTACAATTTTGCAATTATTTATCAGGATATTTCACTTTTATAACCTCTACTTTGTACTATTTATTTGGAGATAAAACTACCTACCAATAAAATCAGAGTGACATATATTAAATGCTACTAATAAGCTAAGTTTATGAAAAATGCAAGTAAAAATAACATGAGATCACAGTTAATTACCAATAAATAGCTTTATAAATTGTTAAAATGTTGAAGTATGTTTTACATATATCATTATCAACTTGTATGTACTATATATATGTATAGTTGACACTATAAAATTTGCATTGAATAAAGTTTATTTATACAATATGTTAAAATAGTTTTAAGTTGTATATAGAGTTGTGTTAAAAATTACAGGATTGATACATTATTATAGTCCTGATATTTTTTAGCTTGGTTATCTTTGTTCAATAACTCATACAAAATAATTTATAAAGAAAAGTTATTATAAAATAAATATGTTTGATGCATTACTAGAATATGGAGGTAGTTTATTACATTTTGCTATAAATTTTGATCTACCTATGTTTTATTATAAAAATGTGATATGTATATAAATTTCCAATAAACACATGTTTCAGCAACCGTAACACCACAAGTGCCTAAACAAATTATAAATCAACTTCCACCACTACCCGCAATGTAAGTATAAATCAAATAAATTAACTTTCTTTTTATAAAATTAATGCTTATTTTCTCTTATTTGAAAGTACTGTTAATGGGGGTGTAAGGGGTGTCAAATAACATCTAAGACTTGAGACACCCAAGCCAACCTCACCTGCACGTGGTGCACCCTGCTGAATAACGAACGAGGTAATGGCGAAAGTCGTTCGCCATTGTCTTTGGATTGTACTGCGCTTACCATCAGGCACAGTGCAGTCATTTTGCCGAGTTACTATAAAAAATAAATAAAAAAAAAGTGTAGTTATGTCTCTCTGAAGCTTAGCTCCATAAGACAGATCTTTGAGCTTAGTGTGGAGATCAACAATAAATCTATGAATATATGGTCCTGGTGGCCATTAGTATTATCTTTAAGGAAAGTATTGTTTACCTGTCAATTTATATAAGCCCAGGATATATAGTTTGGAAGTAAATATAATTTTTATTATTTGAAGAACAATAATTTCTCAAGTTTTGAGTTTATCAGTTTTAAAACTATAATTTTAAAACAATACTTCTAGAATCAACTTATTAATTTATTTTAGTAATTTCAATTTTACTTTTATATTAAATCTGAAAATAAAATAAAAAATAAAATAGGAGACCAAAAAATACATACTCAGTTGTTATTAAACATTGGAAGGTTGTAGCTTTTTATTATACAAGTACATCATATGTATTTACAACAATGTTGATGTATTATGAAGCATTATATTTTACATTATGTTAAAGATTGTTCTTTTCAAACCTTACAGATTTGATAGTTTACATCCTCCATCACAATTAACTCAAAAAATTACTGGAGCACAAAAACGTCCAATGAAGGCGATTGAAGGTATGTATACACTAGGAATTATTGCCATACAATGTATAACTAAGTAAATTATCAAGCTAAAATTAAATTGTATATATTATTTGTTATAACATACTCTTATATTATTTTTATGTATATGTAAACTGATACAAAACGCTAACTAAAATATTCGATTTTATTTTAATACATTTTTGTCTAATATATTCATGATTGATATTTGAATATACTGGCGCTTTTTATCATATATATTATATTCAATAGTTTTATGCGTATTTTCGCGTCTTCAAATAGGCAGGTAAATAAGAAGCGTGTTATAATATACATTTATGATACTAGTTAATTCCCCTATATATATCTTTATATTATGGGCTTATACATAAATAATACAAATATACAGTATATTTAAAATTTTCATATATTATTTGTATTGTTTATTTTGTATGTAAAATGTTTTATGTTATCATAATATTTTTTTATCATTCGAATTTACCTGTCTAATTAATTATCTCTAAGAAATGTCTCTTATCTATAGTTAGAGTCACGTAAATTGATAATATACTCATGCATCACTCTATAATAATCATTTGTTTTTGATATGGTGCATTGAAAATAAATATTTATAAATAATGAATATTTGTCTTGCTGCGCGCACATTTCTATACAACAGAGTGTAGGTTGAGGGGTATGTAATATATACATAGTTATATTAGTCTATCATAGGCGAATTCACTAATTTCATGGTCAACCTACTGACCACGCATTATTACATCTTTCTCAAGCTGAAGGTTAAATTTAATACGTTTCTTTAAAAAATATATTTCTATAAAATCACCAGTTCAAAATTTGGTAATCTAATAAATATTAAGATGAATTACTAATTTAATATTAAGTATTTTGAGAACTTATTTGAGTAATAAAGCATATTTTTTATGTAATAAATGCAATTTAGCATCAATGTAGAACCTAACCCTATATTTATATTCTTATATGGAAATGCTCATACACTAACATAGTAATATAATCTACATAATATATTCGTTCGATTAGCCTCGCATATTTGGAGAACCTAACATGACCTTAAGTAATTCTATCTGTAGTTAAATAAGTTTTGCCTCTATTTAAATAATTAGTAATGAAGAAAGAATAAAAATCCGGAGAAAATAGTGGATCTAACCTAGTTATATATAATTTAAAAAATTTAAAACAAAAACTACAAATTTTATATGATGAATCATAGGTGATTAACTAAATTATATAAGACATATAATTTTAACAATTAATTTAGTTTTTCTAAAATGTTATATGTGAGTGAATAATATCAAAACTTATCACATTGGTCGTTTCATTATACATATATCTTATTATTTACTAAGAAAATTTCCTGAATATATCAAAATATAATACACAAAAGAAACAAATTAAACTGGGAAAAATAATAAATAATTAGTGATAATATTCATGATTTTATGCTATACACAACATATATTACCTTACTTTTGTGTATTGTATCTTAGTAAAAGGATTTTTAGTATTGTAGGGGTGTCAAATAACATCTAACACTTGAGACATCCAAGCCAACCTCACCTGCACGTGGTGCACCCTGCTGAATAACGAACGAGGCGATGGCGAAAGCGGGGTGGTAGGGTTGTACAGCCTGACTGGGTCGCAACCACCATGTATATGGCGAAAAAGCCCGTCATAGTGATTCGCTTTTGCGGGTCGCGTTTCGGGATCAGCCTGTGCATATCCAGCTTTTTGCAGGCCGGCATGACAGCGGCGACCGGCGATGGATAGTATGTCACTCGGTGGTCGCCATTGTTTTTGGATTGTACTATGCTTACCATCAGGCATAGTGCAGTCACTTTGCCGTGCTACTATATAAAAAAAATAATTGTAACATAATTGTCTAAAATAAGATAACGTTGTGATTTGCTTTGCGCTCCTTGATTTTGTTCTCAGTCGGACCGTGCAAAACGAGGAAACAAGAGGCCCCGAATGTAATTGAAACTCTGTGCGATAACTGTGTACAGCGAGAACTCAGGTTTGATATACAAACGATTATATTTGGAAGCATGATAATAATTAAAATAGTTTCAATAAGTAGGTCTTCAAACCATTTTGGCCATAAGTGAAATAAAACGTATAACTGTGTGGCGAAGCTAAATATATTATTAAAGTAAAAGCGAATTCTAGTATCATTCATTTCTTTGCGCAAATTCAGTTTGAATCAATATTTTCAACTAGCTGTTGCCGCACTGCTGGCGACAAAAAAATAGCATAATGTACCTAATACACGATATAACCAACTTCTATATCAAATTTTACTTAAATTCGTTCATCCGTTTAAGATTAAGGACGAATTAAAAATAAATACTTTCACATTTATAATATAATAGCTGCTACCAGCCCGCTTGCTGGGCGAAAAAATAATCCTAAGTCTTAGTCGACGACTACACAATCAACTGCTATATTCTTCATAATAATTCATCTATCCATATGACAGTGATTAATTCAAAAACACTTAATAAACGTACCTTAATGTCGACATTATATAATAAATTGCACATTATTAAAACAAAGTTGCATATTCTATAGAATATGTTATAACATAGTCACTGTCTTTACTACATTTCATTAAAATCCGTCCAGGCTTTGTTCCACAAACTTTGTTTGACAAACATTCAAACAAATCTACTTTCGCATTTTTGTCTTACTAGCTGATATTCGCCTGCTTCGTTGGAAGTATTTAAAAAAAAAATTGTTCTGTTTGATTACATAATCGACTTTTATGCTAAAATTTCATCAAAATCCGCCCGATTATTTGAGAGATGTTCACAGACAAATATTTAAAGTAACATACTTTCACAATAATAGTATATAAATTGTATATATATTTGCGTTCATTGAATACTTTTAAAAGCGTTACTAGTATAATCGAGACAATTATCCAAGCCTTCTATGTTATACAAAATTCAAGATGATATGAACTTACAGTGTTTATGTATATTACTCATATATTTATTGGATAAGTGTTATTATTTACGCGTTATTTTCTAAATTCTAGTGAAATATATTATTTCAAAATTATTTTTATTGTGCTGTGCATTCA